>JAJJWX010000376.1:600000-897922 GCA_023529315.1 Papaver bracteatum
CATAAGAGAATAGTTCATCATAAAGAGCATAGGCTTCGTCGTCATATCTCTGCATCCTCATCATCTTTTCACCGTACTTCTCTCTTAATTGAGTGTTCACATCTTCAGCGACAAGTTTTACTTGTGGACATAAAGAAAGAGAAAGTGCCAACAAGGCATACATCTGCTCATTCTTCTTCAAAATTTGTTCATACTGAGGAGATTTCTGGTGATACTGCTTGACCTTGAATATGTACAAGAGCATCTTGCTAAATTCACGAATTGACTCAACATACCTGCAAAAGCTAACGGTCGTGTTACTACCGGATAGAATATCCAAATGAAGAAGGAATCTTTCAAACATCCATTTTCTATTTAGACATCATTTTGACTTTATGGGATTTAAAAAAAGGATGCATTTGTTTATGCGCAATGAATAATGTCCACTCTACACTGCTAAATCAACTTAATTACAATACAGATCAAATAGCAGCAGTATAGTTTGTCATCCTTCCAACACAAAAACAAAACAGCTAATTATCCTCAACAAAATTAACACCTTTCAAAACTGATATGGGAAGATCTAAACATATGCAGCATACACAGACACCAAGTAATATGAGAGATGAAAAGTTCAGAAACAAACCCTCGCAACATAAGGTTTGCAAATCCATAGTGATAAACGGTAGCAATGTGGCTTCCAATAACACTGGTATAAACACCTCCTGGCTGACTGATGTCAATCGGCTGCAAACACTTCAACCCAGTGTGGTAGTCACCCAAAAGGCAATGAACTCGAAGCAATCCCACCATGCTGAAATACCCTAACACTTTCAGAACATTACTCCCACCAGTGTAAGAGTATCCATCATTAGCAGTGAACTCCTCCAAACCTTCTTTTTCCTGCTCCAAGATCTGAATGATCATAGACTTCTCAACAAGCGCTTGCAGGAAGTTGAGAACACCGTATACATTCCACGCCTGCAAGAACCAACCATTTGTCAGGTTAATGCATTACTATGTATCCATTGTCAAAACGAATAATCATTGAATATGGTGTTTGCAAATGGGACAACACTAAAGCTATTAGCAGGTGTCCAGCTATTTCTGTCTCCTGAATCTGTTTTCATCACTAGACCCTATACAAATCAATTCATCCCATTTATAATCATCAACAAGAACACACACAAAAATCTAAAGAAAGGTAAATAATGTTCATATTTTCATTTCCTCTTGTGAAGGTTCAATCACATCACCTTAAAGGCCGAAAATCATGATGTGGAGTGCATATAAAATATGCCGATAAGAAAAGCACGATTTATACTAAAGAAAAAAATATTAAATAAAAACCAACAAGGGACCTTTACTTAACAAAGTTTTGTGAGGCAACACTCAACTATTTGGCAAAAATGGTACTGAACATAGAGAGAAAAATACAGAGAAAGAGTGAATTACTGAACAAAGACACAAGAGACATCTGATAAAACTTTGTTTTGTGAGACACAAGAGACATCTGATAAAAGCGAAATTTATTGAACAAAGAATTGGAACACTTCCTTACAAAATCCTCCTCCTCCACTATTAACAAAGAAACAAAATCAACATACAAAGATCTGTTAAACATTATATTACATACATATGCTCCCGTTACAAACTCTAAAACCCATCTAGAGCAAGTGCCACTACACAAACTACATACAAAATAAAGAAAAAAAAACTAACTTCTAAGCTCTCCATAAGGAACCCTTATCCAAAGGACTAAAATTATATTAATCAAACCACACAAAAAGCCCTAATTTATCACCCATATACTATCAATATACGCAACCCAACCACATAAACAAATTCAAATTCATTAAAATAAAACAAACACAGATCATAATTCTCATAAAACCCCTAACCTAATGCACAAAATTACACAATACAAAGAGAGAAAATCAAATTCACCTGATCAAATTGCTTAAGAAGAGCGATTTCCTGTTCAGTCTTATTCTTCATCTTAGCTCTATACTGACAAAACGACTGAAACTGATAAACAAACTCATCAACCATATCCCACAACCACTGATTCGGCAACTGCATATTAACCACACCATGCAACACAACTTGAAACAAAGAACAATAATTATCCCATGAATCAATTCTCTGTTTCAAAGTAGGACTCAACCTCGCATAAAGATGCCTAAACCACATTTCTCTATATAACAAACAGAAAACATGATCATTATCAACATAAGCTGAAACTGCATCAACTGATGGCCATGGAGATTCTTTGAACATCCGTTCACTGAGTTTCTGAAATGAACCTTCATACATCTGATGAATCTCGTAAACATTCTTCTCACGTATGTGTCTGTAGAGATGAACAACGAAGGTTTTGACGGAATCGGGGACGAAGTTTGGATCGTAACCTAAATCAGATGCTCTTGGACCTCCTTCTTCGTAGCCTGGTGCATCATCGTAATCGTATGAAGCTGCTGCCATTGTTGGAGGGGATTCAGTTGTTGAAACCCTAGATTGAAGATGAAGGATTTAGGGTTTTCGCTGGAGGTGTGTGAAAAGACTGAGGAAGAGGGGATAGACTGAGAAAAAGAGAGACAAGTTTACCCTAAACGCGAATCTCAAACTTTTGTAGACCGTAATATCCGTTTATAAAACGTTTTGGCTTTCCTGTTTTATCGGAGAAGCGTATCGTTTTTATTTTACTCGTTTTATTGGAAGATGTAACGTATTTTCTTTATGTTTTATCGGATGAGTCCTGGAGTGAGGAGGTTACCTTCCGGACAACAGGAGTTGCATTTTCTAACCTTTGGATATTATATATAGTGTTTGGATATACACTCGGATTTATAGGTGTTTGGACGCACAATCAGAAATGAGATAATTAGTGTTTCGGTCGTATATTTTAATACTATTTAGTGTTTGGGTTCTAAGTTTGTCCGTTATAGTGTTTGGGTCATAGACCCGTTAATCAAATGAGTCAAACGGTTAAACTGTTAACTTTCGTTTGTTGAATGATTTACGCGTTTAATTTATTTGGAGCTTAATTAATCTTTTCCTCTTTCACATTCACATTCATGGAATGACAGATCAGTCTTTTTCTTCTGCAGCCGTCTTCAGTTTTCACAGCCTCTGTTGCATTTTTGTGGTCGTCATGTCTGTCTCTTCTATTTCATTCCTCTATTGGTGTCAGCATTACACTGCTAGCTCATCCTCGTATTTTTCATTGCCATTATATGATCAAAACACACCCATTTATCTCATCACTTACATATCATCTTAGAACCATCTTTTGTTCTCATCGGACCCTCCTAAAAAGCTTCTCAAGATTGAACTGACCTATACGGACATTCAACTTAGCTCTAGTTAAACGAGTATTTTAGAGTTACATCAAGAAATCAGTAAAGAAGATGGAAAGTTTTGCGGCCATTAAACAAGTTATCAAACATTAAATTAGATTTGCTATATATGGTTTGGGGTGATGTATGATGGCGATTAATGTCTCTTTAAGGATTATGAATGATTAGAAATGTTTGCAGGGAGTTTGAGAGCATGAGAAGATGATCCCTTTACCCTATACGGACACTACCATTCGCAGGTCTTACCCATCAGATGTTCTTCAAAAGTCCCCACACAGATGACAAACGTGTAAATTATTTAATTAACGGACATTAATAATTTGACGGCTTAACCGTTTTGACTAACTGGTCTACGACCCAAACACTATAACGGACAAACTTAGGACCCAAACACTAAATAGTATCAAAATCTACGACCCAAACACTAATTAACTCATCAAAAATACTTTTTCAATTTCTGGAAGTCGAAAAGTCAGAAGTCAGTTTGACAATATTATTTCAGAACGAATTTTCAATTTTTTGTGAAGAAAACTAGTTCTGATTCTTACTTCTACTTCTACAGAAGTAGCTTCTGGTAACCAAACACGCTATTCCATCCAATGTATTCATATCTCAAGTCAATATTTAAGAAACTAAATTTTTATTGATTAGTGTTTTTCTAAATTAATATTTCTTTATAATATAATTTTATTTCTCTCATGATCCGTATAACAAATAAAACTATTTTCACGGAATATGAGATTGTCTAAAATAAAATTGACATGGAAAAAGAATTGATTGTGTTAGACATGTAAAGATCGTGGGAACTTCTTTTTCAAGGGTTTTTTTTTTGTTCCGTCAACATCTTAATCTTGATTTGCATCTAATCGCTCGCTAGTCTCTTAAATTGACCTACAAAGGTTGTCTAGTATTTTAGGTAAAATCTTGGCCATGCTCTTTGGTCAAAAAGTCATTTGAAAACACTACTGATATAGAGTTTAATGGAAACATGTCTTACACCAAAAAATAATACCTTCGTTCTTACAGGAACATCTTCTCGGATTAAAGAAGATGCTATAGTTAATTTTGGTACTAGTAAATGAGCTAATTTTCAAGGAGATAAGCTCTCTAAATATTGTTCTTATTGTGCTAAATCCGAAAATGTTCAAGAAAGATGTTGAATTCTCAAAAAGGATAACAATGTTGTTAAGAGACATGAGAAAATGTGAAGAAGATGAACGACAAATTGAAGAACTTTACAAGAGAAATAATGCATTCCAGAAGCCAGATCCAAACCATGCAAGAAATACTAAGAAAAGGGCAAAAGGGTAAGAAATATCTAATCATTGTGATAAAAATTCAAACAACCTTGATGTGTCTCGTGGTGACACATGTGGTGAATGTTTAACACCCCACGAATTTTGAGACTAAAACCTTTCCCAGAATCCCGTGGGCGTCATATCGTAAGTCCCTATTATTCTATTTTTTAAAGTATAATACTTTCAAACTACAAAAGAAAACTAAATAAATATTATTGAATAATTATAAACTTACAAAACAATCTTAAATGGTTACCATCCATAATCGAACAATTCAATAAACAAAAATTCTACGATATTGAAATATCAATGTGCAAATCCCTATGATCAATGGTAAATTTTGGTTCGAGAAATATTATTTGGTCGATGGTATAGTGAATTTGGATAACCTACTTGCTAAGTGGTGAAGCTTATGAGTGTCGGTGGGTGGTAGAAGTGTATGTGTGTTTATTGAGATTGGGTATCCATAATAGCTATCGCGCTTATAAATACCGGTGTGGGCACAATATCTATCATGCTTGTGAGCGTGCACCAGATTGGGGGTTGTCGAGTTTGCCAACTTCAGGACCACAACTATTCAAATAATGTGTGTCGCAGTGGGCAGTGTTTTTTATTTTTATTTTTTTGAAGCATAAGATTTATTAGATTAAGACGAAATTACACGGGGGTACGTTGTACCTATAGAATCTTCCATTACAATAGGTCTAATACACGATGTTGTTATATGATCCCATATGGTTGTCGATAAGTTTGCTAATGCGTTGTCGTCCGCCGCTTTGTCTACTAGTCCGTCAGCCGCCTGATTCCCTTCCCTGTAATTGTTCAAAAGTTTAATTAAGACAATGAAGTGTAAAACCTCTAAAATTAACGGATAGGTTACAAAGGTTGGATTACAACTAAAAAAATTGTTAATAATATCTAGTTGAGCAAAAATTAATAATAAAGCATCTGAAATAATTTAAGAAAATAATTACTTAAATTTGAAGTGTGATTGAATAAAAACCGTTAAAATAATAGAACTGCTTAATTATATTTTTGATCCATCGTTTGGTTTTTTTTTTCTATGCACAATATTATCTTTTGTAAATTTCCTACCAGGCAGTTATGCTCACCCCTTTTTCCCTCTCTTCCTACAGAGTAACAAAGACGTTATGTGGAAGAAAAAAAACAATAATTGATTACGGGGATTTGGGCATCTATATTTCGATATCGCCGAATTTTTATTTACTGAATTTTTTTATTGTGGATTGTAACCATTTAAGGTTATTTTATAAGTATTTTAATTATTTAATAATATTTATTGGATTTTGCTTCGTAGTTCTAAGTTATTCTTATTTTTAAAAATGATATTTCTGGACCTACGATATGGCGTCACAGGATTCTGGGTTAGGTTCTAGTCTCAGAATTTGAGGGGTATTACAGTGTTACACGCACTCTTCAACTACCTAATTGTAGTAAAGGGTGCATTCTCATATTTAGACTTGAGAGTATCAGAGTTGCACAAAATCAGGATGGTTTTTTATTCTTGATCTCAAGGTTGTTCAAGTCTTCGTGTTTTTAGGCTTTATTTTTATGATTTGAATTTTCGTTTTACGTTGTGAAATGGTGGGATCCTAGTATCGCTTTGAAATTTTATCTATTTACCATTATTTTGAGAAGACAATAATTATCATCTCTCTTTGTTGAACGTTTTTGCTCTATAAAAATGTATCCATTTTCAATAGATTATGTGATTTGTTGATATTTGGTTTTATGACTATAAAATCCCAATATGGTTATAATTATTGTCTTCTACGCACCTATAAAGGGATAATACTCAAAATGAAAATTTTGGTTGAAGGTGTTACACCACATCGCTAATAGTGAGTCCAAAATGTATGACTCTATATGGGTATCAACACTTCTCATGTTATATGCTGAGTTCTTTGTTCCTCTGGCTCATAAATAAAGAGTTAATAACATGGTTTATAGGAATAGCTGCATAACAAGCTAAGAAGATGTTAGATAACTTAACTAATCATAATGTTGATATATTTAAACTTAGGTTACTTGCAAAAGGGAAGAATTTTTTAAATATTCATCATACTAAGATATCATACAAATATTTTGGGCAACATCTATAATCTAAGTACAACATGCTCATACATGATAAGTGGGTGTAGATGCATTTTACTACCAACTACATCCAAAGGATAGAAAGCCTCTACTCAAGTCAAATGAAAGTAAGCACTCAACAATGAACACAAGATATACGTGGTTCGGTATGATTACCTACGTCTACGGGGGTGAAAGGGTGAATCTTATTACTTCGAAGTGTTACAAAGGTGTTGCTCTTAGTCGGATTTCCTTACAAAGATGAACTTACTTCTCACTTTCTTCTCCTTGGTGTAAACTCGAGTTTCTCTCTCTCTCTCTCTCCCAAAATTACAACCTCCCTCTCTTGGACACAAGTCACTCTATTTATATGAGAAGTTCCATACAACTAAGTTAGGGTGTGGGTCATGTTACATCTATTATGAAGTTCTATGATTGGGCCTTCTTACGTCGCCCCTTCTTCTATGCGCATGGCCGATGCATCTTGATTCCTTTGTATGTCCCTTGTCCGAGCCGACCTCTTCTGGTGATCTTTTGACACGATGTCGCCTGTCTTGTCTGTCGCCTCAGTGGTGGGCCTATGTGACACGTACTTTCTTATCCTTATGACCGTTGCACCTCGTTTGACCCACCCTGTCTTGTCTTGTCAACTCTGTCAGAAACCTAGGGTTAAGTCTTGTCCGACAGCTGTAGAACGATCACGCCCGATCCACGTGGCTCCTCAAATCTTGCGCCTGCCGATCTTCCTTCTATGCTTCGCGTCTCTTCATTTTTAGGTGAACCAAGGCTTAAGATGTTGCCACCTGGATTTGTGGATAATTTACACCTACATTTATGCCCCTTCTTTCGCTCGTGTGGGAGACACGAGTGGAAGAACGTCGTCCCAACTGCCCACGTCTTCGTCCATGCCGCAAATCTCGCCATGCAATGCCCCACTAACTGCATTTTATTACCTGTAACCGTCGGCGTCGGTTACAACTCTTCCCCTTTAAATAGCCCGCTTCTTTTTCTCCTTCTTCTTCTTTATCTTTTCTCTCTTTGTTCCCTGCCGCTGCAACTTTTCTCCCAGATTCCTTCATCACTCTTTGCTTCTAAGAACCCTAATTTTCTTGATTTTCTTCCTTCATCTTCTCCTCACCGATTACTACAGTAGCCGTTGTTACAGTCTCGTTGCCTTATCTCTCTCCGTCGAGAACCAAGTTCTACATTGTTTCCGTTAATGGCTTCTTCTCCCTCCATGACTGAGAGAAGGTCTGTTGATGATGTTTTTTCCGAGATTTATGCTTTTTCCCTTTCTTCACTGTTTTCTTACGAGAGTCCCTCCGAGTACGATGTTCGTGCCATAAAATCTATCTTTCCTGATGATTCTCCTTCTGTTTCGTGCAGGTCCGAGAGAAGGGTGAAAAATATTTCCGACAAGGAGTTCGTTCAGCAGCTGAAGGAAAAGTACGACCTTGGAAATTACGAAGTTACCCTGATCTCGGGACAAAATAGCCTTTTGAAGAAGTCCGATATGACGAAGCACGAGTAGTCGGCTGATTGCGTGGTCATTAATCAGGGCCAACTGGAGCTAGGCCTTCATCTTCCCATGTACAACCCTGATATCCCCTTTTATTACAAAGTTCTTTCCCAGCTCAAGCCCTCTCGTGCTTTGGCTCAGTGAACTGGCAATACTTTCTGAATTATGAACGAATGGAGGGATCGCCGAGATGGTCATGGTTCTACTGCCGAGTGGTCGACCTACAATCCCGAGGACACTCTAGAATATACCGTTGCCAATTTCCTTGTCAATTATCGAGCTGGTACTTTCACCTTAGGCGATCTTGCTGGTTTTGCTGCCAGTCCTCATCGGGTCAAAACTATGCCCGAGGGTGTTGACAGGATGATGTTGGATGCCGATCCCATCGGCCAGGGTTCCAACAAGCGAGCCCGCCATTCTAATGATCCGATCTATCCCCGAGTTCCGCTTCTCATCCGAGGCCCCATTCTACATGGTAGCTTCCCATCGCCTACTTTTACTGCCGAGCCCTATTCTTTTTGGGTAGTTAATGATGACAAGGCTGATAAGGTATGCGTTTTCTCCTTTGTTGTTGTTTGCTATCTTGTTAGCCTCGGGCATCAACTGGTCACTTGTTGTTGTTTGAAAATATCAGGGCGATTCTACCAAGGGAGCCGGATCGTCTAAGAAAAGATGTGCTGGCACAAGGGTTGAGGAAGACCATGGGAAGGTAACAAACATGATGATTTTCTTATAAGTACATGTACTTGCCCCTGTTTTTTGCCTTCACATGTTCTGACGAGACACCTTGTGCAGAAACACCCTAGGCGCGATGATGGTAATGTTGACGAGGTTGAACCCCATACTCTTAGGCGTAATCCCCTCAGAGGTAAGCAAGTTGCTAAGCCACCGCCGAAGAGGGCCCCAGTCATTGAACTTTCCGATGAAGATGAACTATTTGGTGAGAATATCTCGGGTGACAAAGGCGATGAGCAAGGTGTGGGCGACCAGCAGGAGCCCTTGGAGACGCCCGTCGTAGAGAAGGTTGTTACTAATGTGCCGGAAGAGCTGCTTCACGTGCCCCAGATTACTGAGGGGTCATCTTCTGGCGCTGCAATTTCATTCACCGTCTCTGGCCCTATCATGAATTCTTTGGGTGCGCTCACTTCACCCAATTTTGGAGCGTATACTGAGGAAGAGATGTTGAATGCGTTGCCCCTCTATGGCGATATCGCCCAGACTCTTGACACAGTGGTGAGCGGCTCGTTTTAGCATAGTGGTGCCCCCCTATGATTTCTGTTCTTATTTTCGCTTACAAATTACTCGTGTTTACTTATATTAGATCCTGAATCGGGTACGCTTAGATGCCGCCAGTCGACACAGAGAAAAGAAATTGTTAGAGTCTCTCCAACTCCAGCTACAGAACAAAAAAAGCCGCGCGCGCGAGCTAGAAATTAAACTCGCCGACGCCCAAGGTATGCTACAATTCTGCGATTCTTAACTTATGTTGATTGAGTTTATCGTGCCATTATCCTGAGTCGGGTATCCTTCTGCTATCCGAGGTAACTAGTGTAGGATTAGACGCGTCTTCAGAGTTTAGGATCATGAAGAGAAAATGGGATATTGAGAAGGATTTGGTAGAGAATCTCCGTCGGCGAATGGCAAACAAAGATGACAAAATAGATCGCCAGGCTGGAGAAATCGAAGAGCTCAAGGAGGAACTAGAACGGTATCGTCAGTTTGAGTACGACCCGGCTGAGATAGACAATTTACGAGCTCATCTGGGCTCTTCCCAACGTCTTGCTACTGAACAAACTACTCTGGCCACGAACCTAGAGCAACGGGTAGACAATTTGCAATTACAGAATCGAGACCTTCATGAAGATCATCGACGAATATTAAGAGACAAAGATGTGGTGGAGCGAGCTAATAATGATCTTCTAGGCCGAGTGAGTGAGTTTGATAAAGTGAGGGATGAGCTAGAGTGGAATATATCGTAGCTTGCTATGCTCCAGGTGTCGCGCAAACGGTTAATGGAGGATTGGAGTGAGCATAAGAAATATTGCCCCAGTAACGAATTCAACGAACAACACTATAGCAATTTAACCATGAAGTTATCCAAGGCCGAGGATGAGTTGTCCAAGTCGGTAGAGTCGCTTCAGTCGGTGTTGCCAGCCCTTTCAGGTCTCTTAGACGATGTGTTGGGGCCGCTCCTTAGATTTAGATTACGTCTTATTCTTGCAAAATTGTTAAATCGTGTTCGACGAATAATGTTCTGTCTTTGTGATTTTGTAACCGAGCAAAAACGTTCTCAGGAGCTGGATCAGGAGGTCCGTCGATTGAAGAAGGTCGAGGTTGATTTGAGCTCCCAGCTAGCCGACGCCAAGGGGAACGTTTCTCAGCTTACCTAAAAACTCGAGGATGAAAGCGTCGCCCATGCGGACGAGATAGATGAGAAGGTCCAGACGGGTATTGAGACGTGGGTGTAGAACAAGCGGCGTGAGGTCGCACAGAAGAAGGCCGACACTGTTCCTCCGAAGGATTGAACTCCTCTTTTGTAGTGCTGCATCACTAAGTTTCCCCTTTCCATCGGGTTGTAAATCGCTTTGAACACTTGTCCCCTTTTTTATTTCTGCTATACCGCTTGCTTGTTTTTATGGGGGTGCTGCGTCACCGACGTTGTTTGTTTTATTTCCGTTACATTCTTCGTTTCGCTTGGTTACACGAAATTTTCCGTACTTTCTTACTAGACGCTTGACGCAATCGAATTATCCTTTGTTTCGCATGTTATTCCTGCAATTATTCTTCAAGTAAGTTAGTATTTTAATCATTTCTGTCGAACAAACCTAACAAGGAGGGTCATCGGGCCCAATGCTATGTCCTGATTGGGGTATCTCATTACTATCTCTTTGGATTCAGTGGAAGGGTACCAGTCAACCAAGTTCTAGGCCCAACATTCCCGAGTGGTTATCGACCAACCAGTCTCGGGCAAGTGGAAACGGCCACCTGCGATGGGGGCGACCTTTCAAATGTTAGTAGGCTACCTAGCTGAGGATACCTCGCATCTCAACAACCTTTGGAACTGGTTTCCAACCACCAGAACCCTTAGGTTACCTCGGCACTTGCACACTTCCACTGCCCCGAGTACGAATAGACAAGCGACTGTAAGGCACCTCGGCACTTCCACACTGGCTTTGCCCCAAGTACGAATGACCATTCGAGTGTAAGTCACCTCGGCACTTCCACACTGGCATTTCCCCGAGTACGAATGACCATTAGTAGCTCATGTCCTATCTCATACCCCTCACGGTTTCAAAGATATATGAGACATGTATGCTTACCATTTTTCCATGTCGCCCGTCAAGGATGGTAGAGTTTCAAAAACTTGATGTTCCATGGTTTGAGCTCTTTTGTTCCTTCGAGTCGCAGTAGTCGATACGATCCTTCACCCTCCTTAGATTCAATTATATACGACCTGCCCCATTTTGGTGCTAGCTTTTCACCCTTTTTGTCTTGCTCCCATTCAGCCAGAAATTTCAATACTTGTTCTCCTGGGTTAAATTCTCTTGGTCGAACTCGCTTGTTGTATTCTCGTTGTAACCTCCTTTGATAGTTTTCCATTTTTTGTAATGCCATCTCTCTTGTTTCTTCCGGATCGTCGAGTTTAGCCAAAATTAGATCGGACGAGACGTTTCGCCTCCAAGCTTCTGTTCTTATGGTAGGGATCATGCCTTCTGTCGGTAAGATCGCCTCGGTTCCGTAGGTAAGCATAAATGGAGAGAATCATGTAGCTTCCCTTCGTGTGGTTCTGTATTCCCATAGGACGTTATATAGCTCCTCACACCAATTGCCATATTCCCCATCCGGTTTCTTCTTCATGTTATCGGCGATAGTCTTGTTAGTGATCTCGGCCTGCCCATTACTCTGGGGGTAAATTTGGGTAGCTTTGCTCTTTCTGATGTTGTAAGTGTTGAACAGGAGATCAATGTTTTCGCCTTGTAGTTGCTTTCCATTATCCGAGACGATACCTGCAGGGACCCCAAAGCGGCAAATGATATGTTCCTAAATAAATTTGAAAACATCTTTGTCTCGAATATGTCTTAGCGGTGCCGCCTCTACCCATTTGGTTAAGTAGTCCGTGGCCACGATCAGATACTTCCTTTGCCCTGTTCCTACATGTAATGGCCCGACAATGTCTACACCCCACTTAGCAAAAGGCCATGGGCTTATAACTGAGCTCAAAGGTACTCCAGGAGCATGGATTTTCTTTCCGAAACGCTGACATTCTTCACAAGCTTTCGCCATTTGCTTCGCATCTTCGTTCATGTACACCCAGAAGTAACCCATTGTCTTTGCCTTGGCCGATAAGCTTCTCCCCGAGCTATGATTTCCGGCCGCTCCATAATGTAATTCGTGCAGGATTATGTGGCCCTCTTCTTTACTCAAGCATCGTAGGAGCGGTCCTAGGTAAAATTTTCTATATAAAATCCCTTCCCGCAGCTCGTAGGCGCCCAACTTGCTTTTGATTTTGTTTATCTCGGGCCGACCCTTAGGTAGCTCACTCGTCTCTAAGTATTGATGTATTGGCTTTCTCCAGTCGCCTTCTTTGTATCTCTCGGCTGTGTTAATGGCCACCTCGACCCGCATTTCTGGTATTTCTGGGATAGACGGGATAAGAAGCCTCATGAAACGTATGCCTTCGATGCTCGGGTCTACTAGCTGTGAGGCGATGTATGATAGAGCGTCCGAGTGCCTGTTATCTTTTCGGCAAATGTGGAGGAATCTAATGTTGGGTATTTGCTTGATGTAAAATTGTGCGAGCTCCCAATACTTTTGCAGCACAGGATCGTGTGTAGCGTATTTGCCCGTAATTTGCCGAATTACTAATTGTGAGTCGCTAGTCAAGCGGACCTCTTGCAGCCCCATCTCCACAATTATTCTTAAGGCATGGATCACCGCTTCATACTCGGTGACGTTGTTTGTTGCCTTGAATTCTAGTCTGAACGAATGCACGATCTTCCTCCCTTTTGGTGTGGTAAATACTAGCCCGAGGCCCGATCCATATTTGTTTGATGCCCCATCGACGAATACCTCCCATCGTGTAGGGCTATTGGCGGCTAATAGGTCCGATGGTTCCTCTTGTACCTCCATCATTCCCGGTACACCTTCTACCTCATCCTCATCACTAAGGGGGAAATCCGCCAAGAAGTCGGCCACTACTTGCCATTTTATCGCGGTCCTCATCTCGTACACCACGTCATATTGTTTGATTATGGCTCCCCACTTGGAGATTCTTCCTGATCGTCCAGCACTATCCAACACTGCTTCAATAGGCGATTTGGTGAGCACCCGTATTCGGTGAGCTTGAAAATATGTTCAGAGCTTAGAAGCATCAAAAGCTAGCGCGAGTACCATCTGCTCCATTCTTGTATAGTTTCTCTCAGCCGGGCTTAATGTTTTACTAGTGAAATACACTGGCTTCTCCACATTCCCCTCTGATTTTACTAGCACTGCACTAATGGCATAGGTGTCTCCCTAAGTATAGGGTGAGAATTTCTGACGGCTCGGGCCTCTGAATAACCGGGAGGCTAGCTAGGTGTAACTTGATATTTTGAAAGGCCTCTTCGCTGGCGTCCGTCCATTGGAATTTTTCTCCTTTCTTTAAGATGTCGTAAAAGGACTTGCATTTGTCCGATGACCGTGATACAAATCGCCCCAATGCTGATATGCAACCATTTAGTTTTTGCATGTCTTTTACCGTCGCGGGAGATGGCATTTCAAGGACTTCCCGGAGCTTCTCGGGATCCGCTTCTATTCCTCTAGGGGTGATGATATACCCCAAGAATTTCCCTGATGTGACCCAAAAGTCGCACTTGGCGGGGTTAATCTTCATCTTGTGTTTCCTCATTGTCTGAAAAATCTCCCGAAGGTCTCGGACATGGTCCTTAGCGTGAAGACTCTTGACTAACATGTCATCCACGTAGACTTCTATGGTGTCATGAATCTTATCTTCAAACATGTCTCTTACCAATCTCTGGTATGTTGCCCCCGCATTTTTAAGTCTGAATGGCATTTTGGTATAACAATAAAATCCCCTTGGTGTGAAGAAAGAAGTATGCTCCTGGTCCTCGTGCGCCAATGGTATTTGGTTGTAGCCCATGTATCCATCCATTAAGGTCATCGCCTCGTATACGACTATCGATTCTACTAGCTGATCTATGTTGGGGAGGGGGAAACTGTCCTTTGGGCAGGCCTTGTTCAAGTCGCTGAAATCAATACATATTCTGACCCCTCCTTTCTTTTTTGGCACCACGACCATGTTAGATATCCACTGTGGGTAGTGAGATTTCCTTATTATTCCGGATTCCTGTAGCTTCTTCAGCTCGGCCTCGACTGCTGCCTATAATTCTGGTGCGATGCGCCTCATTTTTTGTCTAACTGGTTTGAACTTTGGATCAATCTTTAAGTGGTGACAGCAGACCTTCGGGTCAATTCCCTCCAAATCGCGCACCTCCCAGGCAAATGCGTCTAAGTTTTCCCTTAATACCACCGTGAGTTGACTTGCTTGTTCGTCCGATAACAATGTCCCGATCCTTACTACCTTTGGCGCCTCTACCGTCCCAAGTTTACTTCCCGAGTCGGTTCGACCGTCGAAAAACTTGATTTGTTCTCCCGGAAGATATCCGCTTCCTTTGATTGCTATAAAGGGTCCTGCTCTTGGGTCTCATACGCCATGACCACTTGTGAAATCACCTCTTCCAATTCCTTTGCAGTTTTTACTTCCTCTGCTTTACCCTTCTCTCGCCTTTGCCGAGCTCGCCGATCCTCATTAATTTTTGCATCTACTTGCATACATTGCCGTGCTGCTTGGGAATCGCCCATAACTTCAGCTATTCCCTTGCAGGTCGGGAACCTTAATCTCTGGTGGTATGCCGATGTTACCCCTTTAATTCCAGCGATCCATGGCCGCCCGATAATCGCTTCATAAGGTGAGGCGACGTCTACCACATAAAAGGTAGTTAGTGTATCGAGGAAGCCTCCACCATCCGAGACCCTTAGGGTTATCTCGCCCCTGTGGATAGTTATTGTTCCATTGAAGCCGTAGATGCGATACGTTGAGGGGACGAGCATGTCGTCTGACAGTTTCATTCTTCTGAACGTGTCGTAGAATAACACCTCGACTGAGCTTCCGCTATCCACAAGAATCCTTCTTACTCCCCAATTTTCGATCAGTAAGGTGATGACTAATGGGTCACTGTGTGCTTGTCCATTCGCTGGGACATCCTTGGCCGAGAATGAAATGGGTTGCACCATCCAAGGTTCCATAGGTGGGGCCTTATCTACGCTAAATATTTCCTTTCCATCCCGATCCCTTTTATGGATCCTAGAAGTTATTACTGGGCCGAGAGTGTAGTCTTGAATAACCGAGTGTGAAATAGTGCTCACGAACTAAGTTGTTCTATCGATGCGGACTTGATGAACTGGTGAATCAGGTGTTGCTATCGGTTGTGGTGGGTGCCGGACGAATTGCCTCAAATACCCATCTCAGATGAGATGCTGAACGATATCTTTTACTTCTCAGCAGTTGTTGGTGGAATGGCCCCTATACTGATGGTAGTGACAGTATTCTGGGTGCTCCCTGGTCTCTTGGAACTGAACCCACCTCGACGCTGGGTAGTTGATATTGTTTCTCTTCTCGACTTCCTTGAATACCTCGTCCAAAGGAGCATTTAGGGGGGTATACGATCGGGCTTCATGCCTCGGCTTCTTCCCTTTAGCGATCCACTCTCTCTTTTCACTTCTTCTCGGGGCTAGATCCGATCTCTTTTCTGGTTGCCTAATAGGGTCGTCTGTTACCGCTTTAGCTTCAATACCCGCTTCAGCAATAGCTTCTTGTATTCCTCTATCTCTTGACTCGTCCTAAATTTCTTCCAAAGCGATGTAATGCTCCTGCATTTTTCTTATCTCCTTTAAGGTTTTCGGTTTCTCGGAGAACATGGCTATCCAGATGGGATCCGGTCTCCCTAACGCGTTTTCAAACCCAAAGATGGCCTGATCCACCGTCACCTTCCCAATGTCAGTACATAGCTTCCTCCACCTATCGGTCAGGGTTCTTAAGGGCTCCCTGAATCTTCAGGTGAGGGTAAAAAACTTGTTCAATCTAGGCCGAGGTCGACTGTTGTGCATGTAGGTCTCAAGGAAGGCTTCGACTAACATCTCATACTCATTAATCGACCCAAGTGGAAGCGAATAGAACCAGTCTCGTGCCTCGCCCTATAGGCTAGCTGGAAAGAATTTACACATGACTACCTGGTTATTCTTCCATTGGATTAGCGACATGGTGTACATCTTCAGATGCTCGATCGCATCTCCTGTTCCGTCGAACCTAGAAGGAAATGTAGGTAATGTACACTTTGGTGGGAACATCATATGTTCGAGTTCTTGAGAGAAGGACGTCTTCTCGGCTTCGCTCATGATTTCTGCCAATTTGTTCTCTTCGCCTCCGCCCGAGAGCTCTTTGATTTTTGCCTCCAATTCCTTAAATTTAGCCTCTGTCGCTCGATCCTGTCGTCCATCTCTACCTCGCCTATCCTCATCAGTGGACGAGTCCTCGGGTGGCCCATATCTCTGCGTGGGGGTACCGGAGGTGATGGTGGCTGTCCTGATCGGCCGGACTGATTAGGGTTTCTCGGCCCCATCATAGGTGGCGCGTGACCTGATCGGTCATGGTAAATCGATGTTCCTCGGCTGGACGAGCCTCTTGATCTGGTTTGCTGATTTCTCAACTGATAGTTATCATATTCCAAAGCGAGGTTCCGTTGTTGGAGCTCTCTTAGTGCCGCTTCTTGTCTCCTTTGACTCTCCAAAATGGCGAATAATGTCGGGTCCGTGCTTTCATGACTAGAATGCCCATTTGGGTTGTGTAGCCGAGGCTGTAATGGTGCATAAAGGTGTGGTGGGTGTATTACCGGACCGGTTACATGGCCAACCGTGTGAACAAGTGTTGGGCCGATATTGCTAGTTGTTACTCGTCCCAGCTGAATCTGCCTGAGACGCTCTTGTTCTTTCGCTAGGGCTTCCTGGTACTCTACTTGCTGCCTCGCTCTTTGTCTTTGGGCTTGTTCTACAAGCGCTACCTCATTGTCATCGGTGTCTGAAGCTGTGATCCCATCAACTTGTTCAACTCTTCTCTGAGTCAAAATAACTTGGTCCAAGGGTAGAGTGGTATCGTCTCGCCCCAGATCGACCTCCTCATCGACAATTGGCATTCCTCGCGCAGATGCGTGAGATTCCTCGGGCGGTGGTTGTCGACTGCCTTCTTGCCTCGGCCTAGTTACCCATGCCTGCATGCTGCTGCTAGTTACTGTACGATTCCTCAACATCCTTCTCGTTCCTAAAGTGCTAGCCATCGGGTACTTCGCGTAGTCAGCCGAGTATCGCCCCAACCTACGTCAGCAAATACAAAGAACACCTTACTTTGACCTGACTTTTGGAACACAAGTTCAAACAAAAGACCAAAAAGTTCGACTGACACCACAGTTATTACTACGCCTGCTCTTGTCGACAAAATTTCTTCATATTACTCAGGTGGGTCCACCTATCTATCCTGTTTTGATCCTACGCTGAATCTGCGTAAGTTTTTTCTCATTCGTCCTTATCTCTCCGTACGACGTCGCTTTCAGTACCCGACCTATGTATTTAAGTTAGTTTGTCCTTTGTTCTACATGTTCCAAATCATTGAACTTATACACATGATGCTTAAATGGTATGGCACGCAACCCCAAGATTCAAACTAAGTTTGTACTAGTTCCACTTTCTTGAGACCTAATCATGACCTTTCCGACAACTTATGTTACACCGCCGGCAAAATCTCCAATCGGTTAGCAGCTTAAAACACTAGGAGATATCTAAAACGTGTACCCTTGGTAAATCTAAGCGCTCAACTCCATACCGTAGCTAGAGATCGACTTGCTTAACGTCACAGATTACTCAACTATTGGAAACAAACAGTCGTCCTTTCAACAGATTCTTCATCTAGATTCTAACCCGAACTGTTAGTCGCTGGTGAGCTTATGAAGTCTCTTGGCTGATCGAAGTTGATGAGATGCTAAGAAAATACGAGAACTGCTACTTCCAAAGACACTACTACTGCCCTAACTTTACATGCACAGTAAATGACTCAAAGCAAATATTATTTCGGCCAACAGATTTCATCGTAGCTTCAACCACAACATGTTAACGTGTATTTAGGAGCTTTTGATCGTATCTGAAGGTCTTAACGGCAAGGTATCCGGAGATCTTAGTCGGTTCCCCTTAGTCGGCGCCAGAATGTAGATGCATTTTACTACCAACTACATCCAAAGGATAGAAAGCCTCTACTCAAGTCAAATTAAAGTAACCACTCAACAATGAACACAAGATATACGTGGTTCGGTATGATTACCTACGTCCACGGGGGTGAAAGGGTGAATATTATTACTTCAAAGTGTTACAAAGGTGTTGCTCTTAGTCGGATTTCCTTATGAAGATGAACTTACTTCTCACTTTCTTCTCCTTGGTGTAAACTCGAGTTTCTCACTCTCTCTCCCAAAATTACAACCTCCCTATCTTGGATACAAGTCACTCTATTTATATGAGAAGTTCCATACAACTAAGTTAGGGTGTGGGTCATGTTACATCTATTATGAAGTTCTGTGATAGGGCCTTCTTACGTCGCCCCTTCTTCTATGCGCATGGCCGATGCATCTTGATTCCTTCGTCTGTCCCTTGTCCGAGCCGACCTCTTCTGGTGCTCTTTTGACACGATGTCGCATGTCTTGTATGTCGCCTCAGCGGTGGGCCGATGTGACATGTACTTTCTTATCCTTATGACCGTTGCACCTCGTTTGACCCACCCTGTCTTGTCGTGTCAACTCTGTCAGAAACCCGGGGTTAAGTCTTGTCCGACAGCTGTAGAACGATCACGTCCGATCCACGTGGCTCCTCAAATCTCGCGCCTGCCGATCTTCCTTCTATGCTTCGCGTCTCTTCGTTTTTAGGTGCACCAAGGCTTAAGATATTGCCACCTGGATCTGTGGATAATTTACACCTACAGTGGGCTTGCAACTATTCAGTGATTTGATTAATTTTATGTTGGATGATTAGTTGTGTGATACCTTGGTAACCATTGGAAGTTCGTGGATGGTTCGGATTTCATTGTGTCTGGTTAACGTACCGCTTAGTTCACAAACTTATTTAACGAATGTTTTTTTGTTAATAATGAGTTTACTTATTTTATAAATTCCTTTCTTGAAGAGTTTATCCTCTCTTTATATATTGTTATCACTCTCTGAAAGAGTATGAAACATTGAGAATATGGCTTTCATAACTAAAAGTTTTATAGAGAAATATGTTGTAGAAGGTGTCACCGTCTATCTTTTTAAAGAAATAAATCTTTGAAAATCAAGAAGGAAAATTCAAGTAGAGACAATGAAGCATATAAGACTTGATGAGTTTATCATTTCTTGAAGAGTTTATCCTCTCATTACACTTTCCTATTAGCCAATATGTATCATTTTTTCCAGGTAAAAGAGAATTTAACATAAAGGAAGCATTCGTAAGTTGGATAAATTCTCTTAGAATTGAAACAGCTTTAAAGAAAGTGGCTTACCGCAAGAGAACATATAACCAGACGAAGATTGTATTATCTGAATTCAAAGCTCAATTAAGTGATATGACATATGTCTTTGACGGTGAAGAAGAATTGTATGATCTGCATAATTATCAACGAATTATTCGATAATGAGAATAAGTTCTCATCTCATGCCCTTGAAAAAGACTTGATGCATTAATATAGTTCACTTTTTGTAAGAATTTATTCTTATTATTTAAGGGAAAAAACTAGATTTGGACGCAGTTGATTAATATTTAATTTTCTCTTACCCTACTACTTCATGGTTATCATCTATCAATTAATGGAGTTTAAGTTTAATTTTTATATATGACGAGTGAAATACGTGATCTTACATGATTACTTTTTTATGTAATGCTTGAATTTCATGAGATAGTTTAATCATCTTTTTATCTTTTTTGATCGTAACTTTTAGAGGGATAAGAAATCGTGACTTTTAATCTTATGTTTGTAACTGGCTATGGTAGAACATGATCTCTTCAAAATCATTTCTCAAAAGTTACGCTCTTCACTCTTATGTTCGTAACTGGCTAAGAGGAGTAAATTAACTTTTAATGATTATTTCTCTTAAGTTATACTTTTGATTCTTAAGATCGTAACTGGATAAGATCAAAGTCATAATTTTAATTTCTACATTTGCAACTGGATAGAAGTGGAAAACATTTGATATTATAAATTTGTTAGCGTTTAAGAAAATACCTTTTTTTAAAAAAGGTCGTTCTTGATGTTCTCCTTGAGAATGACAATAAATATGGGAGAGTTCGTATCCAACTTGTGCTTAATTTTTATATCTCTGTGCGGACTGCTTCTGTGGAATTTAGGAGAGAATGATACCTTTAATTGCTCCTTGGTGAAGATGCTAAGTTTCTCAACTTAGCAGAATCATCTTAAAAGTTGGTATGTTATCTTTAATCTTCATAATCTACTTGAGACGTAATTCATGAAGATCCATATTCTCAATACCTTTGTCAATTTATGACAAAAATGGGGAGAATTATTCAGTAATAATCTACTAAAACATATGGATTTTCGGAGAAATATCTAAGGGGGGTAAATTAGTTATGCATTTAAATGTCAAATTTAGCAAAGAGATGCAAATAAAAACTAAGGGGGGGAACAAATCACTGTAGTATCTTTTGAAGTTTATACAATAAACTTTTAGGTAGGTAAAGGTACTACTTATTAGGCGTAACAACTTGAGTGAATTGATTTAACATCCAAAGCGCTAAAATTGGGATATTCTTAAAAGTCGTTATCAAGCTACGGATCCTCAACGATAATGTACTTAACGAACACATGAAGATCCATAGAAAAACTTGAAGAACGAATATTTCTAGGATGTTGAAGATTCAAGTAATCAAGAAGCATTATGGAGATTGAGTTGAATATTTAAATTTATAAAAGTTTGTATGTAGTTGAGAGTTTTGTCATTAAAATTGACAGAGAGAGGGAGAGATTGTTAGAGCACGGCTCGGTTGACCTACAAGTGTTCGTATATCAAGTTTGTTGTCAATGTTAGTTGACCAAAACTATTTCTTGTTCTATTGTCCACTATAGTCAGTCTCGCTTTAGTTTTAGGTAGTCGGGTATCGGAAATCACCGAATACCCTTGAATTTCAAAACTGAAGATCATACAAAGATATCGACAAGAATTTCATCAACATAAGGTATAAGAATATTAACTATCTTGTTTACCCTTTATTTTTACCGTTCTATCTTCTAAGACAATGTTGTATGGCTTTAGTATACGATGAGATACAAATAAGAAATTTTGAGTTCAAGCTTGTAATTGACTAATCTTGAAACTCAAACTCAAGTAATAGATGTTACAAGGACTTGCCGCATTCGAAACTTTGTTTGAGTTCTAAGTTTTTTAAAACTCAAAATTGTCTTTGTTTACAAAGACTTATCGCATTCGAAGTAAGAAGCTTAAACTAAAATCTCAATGAGGCTTGAAATATATGTAACTCCAATTGATAATAACATGCTAATAAGTAATATATGAAAAATCTTCAAAATCCAATGCCCAAGAGTAAATAATACACTTGACGATAATTGAGTGATATCCAATAAGAACTGTATTTAAGATGATACCCAATAAGAACTATATTTCACTCCCTCTGTTGATCTGATAGCCGCCTTTTTCACCTTTCCTACTTGTGGCGAGTCAACATTTTTTTTATGGTTTTGTGCGCTAGTATTATTAAAGGATTTTAATCATTCGCTATAGTGAGTGATTTGCAGCAGTGCTATTTATCGATTGTAGGAGTCTATTTAGTTGATAACTAGGTGTTGGGTGAATAGTCTAGGCATGTATGCGGTTTCTGTATTTAGAGTATAAATGCATTTTTGTCTCTTACTATAAATATTATATATAAATGCATTAATTAAATTTTATCGGAGTATGGAGTTTATGGACGTTTTTGGGTTTTGTACGATAATTGAGTATACTAGTAAGAAATGAATTATGGATATACACATCTCTCTACTGATGCTAAAATGTCAGGCCTTTATGGCATCCCGCCACTGTTGGCTACCCTTGGAAGACTGTTCGGGGAATAATATTGGTTTGTTTACCGGAATAACTCTGACAACTAGATTAAGAATTATTTGAAGAAATGAAAAGAAGATTGTTTGGGGAACAGTAATGGTTTGTTTACCGGAATAACGCTGACAACTAGATCAAGAATCTAAAATTTTAGATTGAAGATTTTGAGTAAGAAAATGTTGATTATTTGTGGTTGAAAATGGCGTAAGTATTATTGCGAATTTTTATGCATGATTTTTAATTATTATATCTGCTACATTTGTTTTGATTTTTGATGCACACTATTATTTTTGGAAACTTCCTACTGGGTTGTGGTTTGCTCACCCCTTTCCCCCTTTCTACGGAGAATGAAGAAAGACTAGCCGTAAAAGAAATTATTATGTATCATGGGGATTTGGGTATTTCTTTTGGAACTTATCGAGGTGTTAGTTTTGTTTTAATATGATACTTTTGATTATGTAATTATTATTTAACAGTTTTATAATTTTAAAAGTAATATTATATTCATTTAGCAAAATTTATTTGAGCTTGGATTTATGAACTAAAAATTTGATCTTATACGAGTGGCGGTTCGGAAATTTGGACTTGTTATCTGGATCGGACCCGACCCAAAAAGTCGAATATGTGTCCGCTGGAAGTCTGAAAATTCAGGATGTTACAACTGGTTTCTTGGAACTTTTAGCCATGATTTCTAGTAGACATCCCCATGAGACATTTCTGGTTGTAATACCGTGATTCCTAGCATACATCACCGCGAAATACTTCTGGTCATGGAGGCTCAAAAGCCTCAAGGGACGTCCCTAGTTGACTCAGGAGTGAGCATGAGTGGCCATGATTTTAGCATGTCATTACGATACAAAGATGGTCGTGATGTCATGATTCATAGTATATATCCCCGTTGAGATATTGTTGGTCATGGAGGCTCTATAAACTCATAAAACATTTAAGGCTGACCGATGATTATGAGAAGAGACATCAGCCTCCTGTAAGCATGACTCTATTTGAGATCAGAGACTGGTACATCCTCACAAGACATATTTTAACTGGTCATGTTACTCTATGCCCCGCATCGACTTACTGAGGCCTCTTGGATAATTCTTAGAACATCCCTGCGAGATACAACTTGTTATTCTGCATCCATACCTTGTGACAAACTTCTAGAATATCCTTTCGAGATACAACTAGTCATGTCGTCGCCACTATACGGAAAAGGTCATAACTGACTCCTACCAACATTCCTGCAAGACATGATAGTAAAACAAAGGGACCCAAGGCCTCATAGAGACATTATTAGGCATACAAGCATCTATCTATGTCTTGAACACGTCCCAGCTAACTCTAAGAGAGACTCAAATCTCAGGAGCCAAGCCTCTAACAGACTCATGACAATATGAACCAAACTAGTTCATTCAAAGAGTCTTATACACTCATAAGACACGGGCACAAGCCCCACCTAGGGCACGATCCCCTTTCCCAGCCCCTAAAAACACACTCACGGCTAGTAAATTGTACATGAATAGTACAAACTTATCCAAAAACGTGGGTAACCACTTGAGCTCCTCATGATAAAAAAGTGGACCCACGTGCAAAATTTGGCTTCCACATGACATATGTGACCGAACACGAAGGGATATATTTCAATCTCATTTTCTCTCACACTCCACGCACGATTTATGAGGCTTTTCACGTGACTCATCCCATTCATGCTCACAAATCAGAGAATATTTCTCTATCTTGGCCAACGTTAGCTATATAGAATATTTATCTCTCTCAATACACATCATTACAAAGGTTGACTCAGCCATATACAAATGAGGGGATATCAATTAGGGTTTTGGTCTAATGATCTATGACATATGTGAAAAATACCCTGCCTATTTATCACCACAAAAGAGAGTAAAGGCTGAGGAATAAGGGGATAACTCAGCTTAGTTTATCCCTAGTTATTCCTGAGAAGACGGGAAAAGTGTTCTGCATGGCAATAAATCCCTATTTACATCAACCTGATATTAGGGAATTTAACTTTAAATAGATCCTTTATTTCTACAAGCTAACGCACAACTTTCTCGTAAATTCTCAGAGGAATTACTTGTTCTCTGATTTTTCTCTTCATCTTTGCTTCCCTTCCGACCAGCAGTAATCACTCCTATGACTGAAGCATCTCTTTTACGTCAATTTTCTTAGTTTATGAGAGGATTGTTTATGTTTAATGTTAGAGCACTGCTCCGTTGAACTTGCAAGCATTGCTATCTCAAGCTTGTTGTCAAGTTTAGTTGCCAAAACTATAATTCTTGATTTCTAGTCTACTTATAGCTAGTCTCTAATTATGATAGAAAGTGTAGTTGAGCATTAAACTTCATGGCATTCATCGATCAAAGACGAAGAACTACTAAGGGGATCTTGTGGAACTTCAACAACAAAAGGTATGTGGATACTTGAACTCATCTATCACTCAAAAGTCTATCTACTCTATCTCATGTTTGATACAAAAGTCGTATAGCTATATAGACTTCAATTATACACATTTGATATATCGAGCTGAGTTTAACTCACTTATATATTTCTCGAAATATGTGTTGATAAGCTTTCTCTTTAACCAAGTTCATCTTATATTCTTGACGAAAGTCAAAATATGATCATGTGAAAATCACCTGGTAACATCTTACATGATTTGTGTGAGACAATCATTTGATGTAGAACCAGAATGTTTCGTATTGATCATTCGATCACTTGAAAATTGCTTTGAAGCTAATATTTTGTGTGAGAAAGCTATTGCCGTCTTCCGAGAATGTTTCAATGATTGAAATGGGAGTTTAGAATAATTGTATATAAGCGCAGTATGCATACTTGCATATGTGTAATCCAAGTACGGGAACCATGGTATGCATACTGATTGGTTTATCCAAGGTTCGGGAACCAAGTATGCATACCAGTACGCGTACTGGCACGACGTTCAAGTTCCGGGACTTTACTGAGTTTGGTGGTACGCGTACCAGTTTGCATACTAGAGAATCCAAACTTAGTCCGACCACTTAGGTATACGTACCCGTTTGCATACTTGAGTGGGTTATGTTATAAAATCAATTTGTTCATGAACTAATACATTTATATAATAAGAAATGAAATCTTTTGCAAATCGTGGCTATAATGTTCATGAATCGATTCGAGTGAATCAAAATCTATCTTGCTTCAATTGTGTCTTATATACTTCTACGAGAATATAAACAATTGAACAACTCTAGAACTAGTTTCATTTGAGTCATTTGCACTAGTTATGGTTAAGATGTATATGGCTGACAAGAAAGTGTTCATATTTCTAACTTCGGTTAACCATTTTTGAGCCAACAAAGGTGCACAAGTTTAGGTACGGTTACTCATATCTAAATAAATTCACTTTTCCTTATGTGTAATGTAACAAGCTAAGTTCGATCTAATGGTTGAAATATATTAGCTTGAATCTAATCATGTTTTCATCTAACGGGTGAATATTGAATGCTTTATTACCAAGGTAACATTGAGTCCAAACCCTAATTTGAAGACTATATAAAGGAGAACTCTAGCAACTGGGAAACCTAATCCCCACATATCATGTGTGACACTAGTTGAGACTAGAGTCGATTCTCCTTTAACCTTAGTTTTTTTACGAAACCTTGTAGGTTAACGACTTGAAGACTTCATGGGGATTGTGAAGCCAGACCCAACTATTTTCTCTATAGTTGCATGTTCTGATCTTGCTATTTTCTATCATATTGAGTACTATCTTCTCTAAGATTTGATATTCTCCGATAAGCAAGATAAAAAGTAGTCACAAACATCTTCGTCTCATCGTTTGTGATTCCACAATATTTTGTTTCACTACCATACGATTAAGATTATTGTGAGGTGATTGATATTTCTAGGCTGTACTTCGGAAATATAAGTTCGATATATCAATTGATTCATGTTCACCTTGATTTATCAAAATACGGGACAAAATCTCTAGATATTTATATGGGATACATAGACTTTTCTGTGTGAGATAGATTGGTTTATCAAGTCTTCGACTTTGGATCGTAGCAACTCTTAGTTGTGGGTGAGATCAGCTAAGGGAATCAAGTGTGTATACTCCTGCTGGGATTCAGATACGTAAGGAACACGATTGTACCTTGATAAGTGTGAGATTGGTTAGGGCTCAACTACATTCCAGTCCGAAGTTAACTTGGAGTAGGCTAGTGTCTGTAGCGGCTTAATATAGTGCGGTGTTCAAATCTGGACTAGGTCTCTAGTTTTTTATGCATTTGCGGTTTCCTCGTTAACAAAATTTATGGTGTCTGTGTTATTTTTTTTCCGCATTATATTTGTTTATATAATTGAAATATCACAGGTTGTGCGTAGTTCAATCAATTAGATAATCCAACCTTTGATTATTTATATAAATTGATTGACACTTGAACATTGGTCTTTGGTACCATTCAAGTTGTTTCACATAATAATCATGCTCATGAATTTGTATCTGTTTGATTTGATGATTACATTGTGAAACAGAGATATAACTCTTTGTTATACTTTTCTTAAGATTGAGTCTGACTGTCTAGTTGATTCTCTTAACAGTATATTGAAGTTAGTCCATACAGATTGTTAAGCGAAATATTGGGTGTGGTTGTTAGAACCCCGCTTTTTCAATTGGTATCAGAGCAGGAAAAAAAAATTTAGACCTCACAAGTTTGTGTTTGTAGCGATCTAACTCTATGGACAATAGTGTTATCTCTGATAAATGTATCAACAGAAACAAAAGTTATGTTTCTGTGAAATCTATTAAAGAGAAAGATTTATCAATCTCAAATATAAATGAACCTAGTGTTCCAAAGAAATAGACTTGCATTGACAAGTGTTACCCCGATTACCTTTCGAACGAGTCTGACTCTGTTGAAGAAAGTGATGCAGCCGAAGAGAGTGAAATGATTCTAAATCTTTTCGCTGGTAGAATCAATCAGTTAAAAAACAACGTCAATACTCTTATGGGTGTAGTAAAAGTTCATGACTCTAAACTAAAGGCTCTTAGCGAGCAAAACATCGAAGCTTGCTCTTCACGAAC
Source organism: Papaver bracteatum (assembly GCA_023529315.1). NCBI lineage: Eukaryota > Viridiplantae > Streptophyta > Magnoliopsida > Ranunculales > Papaveraceae > Papaver > Papaver bracteatum. The sequence continues at coordinate 627,522 of JAJJWX010000376.1, forward strand.
CTTACTCGAGGCGAAACTCAAAAAGGATGCCTTCAAAATTGAACATCTTTTGAGTAAACTCTCTATTCAAGGATGTTCTAAAGAGTCCACTATACCAACTACTTTTGACACAATTATAAGAAATTTAGTTCCACAAGCAAAATTGAAATCCCTTCCTTTTGGAAAAGATGTGCGTATATCTTCCTCTAATTAAGGAAACTTCACATCGCTAGGAAGGAAGAAATCTCCTAACTATGATGTTAAGTCTGTTCACTCTAATCACTCAGGTGATCAGAAAGTGTGTCTTTTTTGTGAGATTCAAAAGGACATGTTGAACAGAAAATAAAATCCAGATTGAATGACAATTCTATTGTTCGAATTCAACACACCTTAGATTTAATACTCAAAGGTGTAATTGACATTCGAATATCTAAACCTATTGGTTTTAGCACTTACCCTGTGAATTCTTCCAGGAATGTCAATTCAATTTTCTCATCAAATGTTTGGAAAAATTATAGCCTTAATACAATATAGTCAAGGAGATTTCAGAAAGGTCCCCCTAGACCTATTGAGAAGAATGATGTTCAAAATTTGAAAAAGGTTCATGTAAATGGAAGTAAGAGTGGAGATATGAAGGACAACCTTAATCTGATAATTGAAAGAAAAAAGGATCTTATCAACAGGCTTTCAAAATCCTCCAAACAAACTTCCTCTGGTAAGGACTCGAACTTTGTCTCGTATCTTGATGACAACAAGTTTTATGATAACTTTTCACATCAAAAAGGATTTTTTCCTAGAACTGGAAGAAAGAAAAGACCCAATCGTGAACACCATTCATTTAATAATCTTAGGGCTCATACTTGTACTAATTAATCACAAGGGTTGAATGCTTACTCATAAAAATCCTGTTGAGTAATATTTGCTAAGAATCATGTATACTTTCGGCAAAAATGCTTTCTGATTAGTTGAGCTATTTTCTTATCGTCCATAGCTAAACTATTGTCCACAGAAAGCTTTGCCTAATTAAAGCTTTGCCTAATTATAGGTTGTGTCTCAAGAATCTCTTCGATATTTTTTGTTTTTTATAAAAGTTTTTGTTGCAACTATGTTGCCTTCTACTCTTGTGTTATAAATTGTTTCTCTACGGAGGTATAAAGTTTATTGAGCCAAAAATTTGTGAAAAAAAATCTTCATGTAGCAAAATTTGAAAAAGTGGGGGTCCAACAACCATACCTAATATTTCGAATTAACAATCTATATGGACAAACTCCAATATACTTTCTAGAGAATCAACTAGACAGTCAGACTCAATAAATAGAAAATATATCAAAGAGTTTATATCTCTCTCACTTGATTTGATCTTTACTCAAGCAAACATAAATATGCGAGTCTTTATCAAATACAAGGAGATAACTTGGATGGTACCAAAGACCAATATCCAAGTGTCAATCAATTTAAATCAACAACCAAAAGGTCGGATATTCTAATTGATTGAACAACGCACAACCTGTATTATTTCAATTATATAACAAAATATAATGCGGAAAAGAAATAAAACGGACACCAGAATTTTGTTAACGAGGAAACCGCAAATGCAGAAAAACCCCGAGACCTAGTCCAGATTAAACATACATTGTATTAAGCCGCTACAGACATTACCCTGCTCCAAGCTAACTTCGGTCTGGACTGTAGTTGAACCCCAATAAATCTCACACTGATCCAAGGTACATTTATGCTCATACGTCTTTGATCCCAGCAGGATACTACGTACTTGATTCCCTTAGCTGATCTTACCCACAACCAAGAGTTGCTACGACCCAAAGTCGAAGACTTTAATAAACAAATATATATTACACTGAAAAGCCTACAGTAATAGATAAATCCATCTCTCATAAATATACCTACGAGTTTTGTTCCATATTTTGATAAATCAAGGTGAACAAGAACCAATTGATAAAACCAGACTTATATTCCAAAAGAATAGCTCTGCTTTATCAATCACCTCACAATAGTCTTAATCGATGCGAAAAAAGATATTGTGGAATCACAAACGATGAGGCGAAGTATTTGTGACTACTTTTATATCTTGCATATCGTAGATAGAAATCTCAAGCCAAATATTGCAATTGTACTCGTACGATAGAAACAGCAAGATCAGATCACACAACTATAAGAAAAGTAGTATCGGTCTGGCTTCACAATCCCAAAGAAGTCTTTAAGTCGTTAACCTGGTTTTAGAATAAGAAAACCAAAGGTTAAAGGAGAATCGACTCTAGCTTAGCACAACTAGTATCACACAGAATGTGTGGGAATTAGGTTCCCAGTTGCTAGAGTTCTCCCTTTTAAAGTCTTTCAAATCAGGATTTGCAATTAATGTTAGCTTAGTAACAACGCATTCAATATTCACCGTTAGATAAAAACCTGATTAGATTCAAGCTAATATTTATCAACCGTTAGATCGAAAATATAGCTTGTTACACACACATGTAATGCACGTTTATAGGCTTATGTAACCGTACCCAAACTTGTACATTAGTTGGTTCAACAATAGTTAACCAAAATGTTAGCCACGTGATAACTTTCATATCAACCATATTCTTCTTCACCATAACTAGTCCAAATGACTCAAATGAACTAGTTAGAGAGTTGTTCAATTTCTTTGATCTTTATGTACTACATAAGACACAATCTAAACAAAAATGATGTGATTCACTCGAATCGATTCATGAACTATAAATCCACTGTTTTCAATAGCATTCCTTAGTTTATTAAGATAAGTTCACAAGCATCGTTTTTAGACATAACCTACTGAAGTTCGCAGACTGGGTTCGCGGACTTAAGTTCCCGGATGGAGTTCACAAACTCCATCAACAATTCTCGGTCGAGAACTTCCGCCAGTTCGCGGACTGAAGCTCACGTACTTCTCCGGTTTCACTTGATCAACAAAGTTCGTAAACTTTGGTCAAGCAATAAGGACTTATACATATATGTGTTTTCACAATAATTCTTATATCCTCCAATGGTTATATTGTCTAAACTCTCATTTCAATCATTGAAACATTCTCAGAGGGTGTTATATAGTTGTTATTCACAAACTATTTTTCGTCGGAGAAATTTTCAAAGTGATTGAAACATGACATGAATTTCGTCACTAGGTAAAGATAAACTTGGCTAAAGCGAAAGCTTTACCAACACATATTTCGAGAAATAGATAAGCGGGACATCCTCATCTCAAAATACCACATGTGTATAATCTTAGTCTATATAGTAGTACGACTTTTGTCTCAAGATAGGAGATAGAGTAGATAGACTTCTAAGTGATAGATAAGTTCAAGTCTCCACATACCTTTTAGTCGATGAAGATCCACTGGTTCCTTGAGTATCCATTCGTCTTGTATGATGATCTCCATGGAGTTTTTGAGCTCAACTACACTTTCTATCCTAGTCCGAGACCTTAGCTATAGTAGACTAGAAATCAAGACTTTATAGTTTTGATCACTAACATTGACAAACATGCTTGGGATAGCAACGCATGCGAGTTTGACCGAGCAGTGCTCTAACAAAATTACTGTTGAGTCTTAAGGTCCATTTCATTTTTGTTGGGTTTGGATTGTGTTCATACGGGTACCCATGATTTACTTGTCTCGAACTGTCTTTAGAAACCCTAAAAGTCACCTTCCTTAAGAAACCATTTAAATACCAAATCCACTGGGTCACGTACGCATACTATAGATTTTTTATTCTCGTTTTGTCAAGAATGTCTTCATCTTCTCGCACTGATGTTTTTGCAAGAGGTTTTCTTGATAAAGGTATTGGTTTCGAGTCCAAGGGGAGAAAGAAAATAACCATACTAGAAGATGATGATCAAAATCCTAATGCCTCGTGCTACTATGCCTACACTCGTCAGGATGTTGAGAATGAGGATATGGTTTCTGCTGAAGTGGTTCATGATTTTCTTAAATACTTTAAGGAAGCAAAACTAAAACTTGTTGATATTATGAAGGGTCTTGATGTGTTAAGAACTAAGTTGAAAAAGATGATTTCCGACCTTATTCTCAAGAAGACACATGTTAAAGAACTTATCAATGAGGATATCTTCTCTGAAGAAGCAGTAGGTGCTATCAATAACAAACTCAAAGGTCTCAAGACTCGTAGGGGTTCCGCAAGTTATCCTTAATTTCCGTTCGTAATCAGTTTTGTTGGTTTAAGAGTCTTTTGATTTTTTTCTTGTTGTCCTTATTTTGGTCTAGGAAACTTCTTATGAGAATTTATTCTTGTGTTTTAAAAAGGATAACCAGGTTTTGGAATAGCCATTATTGTACACATAGTAGCTATTACCAACGATTTTCATCTTGCAATGTTTTTAGATTTATTTATTTAAATTCTAAAGTTTATTTGGAAGATGATTTTGCAGTATTAATCTTTATGATTTCATATATTGCAACTTGTTATGGGATATGTATGTTTGCGTCCGTGAACTATAATTGTCCCATATTATGTCATTATGCAAATATTGATGAAGATAGGATGAACTTTTGATTGAAAATATTAAGTTTATTATATGTCTTTATGCAAATATTGAGGAAAAATAAAATGTATCTTTGATTATTACGCAGTATTGATATTTCCCTGATCCACAACTTTGTGTATGTATTGTGCGGCTCTGTAAGTGTTCTTATGTCGAGCATTTCCGATTAAGTCAATCATGAGTTCTCTCGTGGTTAATTTAATTGAGTATTTTGGATACAAATTCATGTTTCATGTGATTTGTTAATGTCCGAAGAAATCCTTATTTTCTTGTGAAAGTAATGTCACTCTTGTTTTACTTTCGGGGAATGACATTTTATGGGGGAGAGTTCTTAATTGAACTTGTGCTTAATTTCCAAATCTTTGTGGGGAGTGCAGCTTTGGAATATTATAGGAGTTTTCTTGTATCTCTATTAAATCCTTGATGAATGCATTTAGTGTCGGCTATATGATTGCATCTAAAAAAAGTTGATATGCTTTTTTTTGGTCATGAAGTATCTCCATGAGAATTTCATTAGGACCCCACTAGTTTTCGTACCTTTGCCAATTTATATTGACAAAAAGGGGGAGAATTAAAGTGTAGTTCACACTACAAATATATATGGTTTACGGATCATTAAGTAAGGGGGAGTGGTTTTCATGTGAGATGAAGTATTGACTACAAATACATATGGTTTACAAATACATATCACCATAGTATTGTTGTCAAAGTTGTGATACAATTGGACTTTGATGTTGTGTAATAATAATATGACATTGTATAAAAATGATTGAGAGCTACTATTTTCTCATTGTTATAGCTACGAATCTTCAACAACTATGATGCTGAGTTGAACACATACAGAATCACTGGAGTACTTGGAAGTGATGAAGATTTCGAGTAATGTTGAAGAACCAAGGAGATCAAGCATTTGGATTGATAGCTACAAAGTTTATTTATTTTGTAATCCATATGTATCGATAGATTTGTCACTAAAATTGACAAAGGGGGAGATTGTTAGAGCACTGCTCGGTCGAACACGCAAGCGTTGCTATCTCAAGCTTGTTGTCAAGTTTAGTTTCTAAAACTATAAGCCTTGATTTCTAGTCTACTTATAGCTAAGTCTCTGATTGGGATAAAAAATGTAGTTGAGCATTAGACTTCACGACATTCATCGATTAAAAATGAAGAACTACTAAGGGGAGCTTGTGGAACTTCATCAACAAAAGGTATGTGGTGGCTTGAAATCATCTATCACTCAAAAGTCTATCTATTCTATCTCCTATTTGATACAAAAGTCGTATAGATATATAGACTTCAATTATACACATTTGATATTTCGTGCTGAGTTTATTTTGCTTATATATTTCTCGAAATATGTGTTGGTAACCTTTCTCTTTAACCAAGTTCATCTTATATTCTTGACAAAAATCAAAAGATGATTATGTGAAAATTGCCTGGTAATATCTTACATGATTTGTGTGAGACAGTCATTTGATGTAGACTCGGAATATTTCGTATTGATCATTCAATCACTTGAAAATTTCTTTGTAGCTAATAGTTTGTGTGAGACAGCTATTGTCGTCTTCCGAGAATGTTTCAATGATTGAAAATTACGGGAACCATGGCATGCATACCCGTATGCGTACATATTGGTTTAGTCAAGGTACGGGAACTAAGTACACATACCGGTACGCATACTGGCGTGAGGTTCAAGTTCCATGACTTTACTGAGTTTGGTGGTATGCGTACCAGTTCACATACTGGCGAATCCAAACTTAGTGCGGCCACTTAGGTATGCGTACCAGTTTGCATACTTGAGTGGGTGATGTTCTAAAATCGGTTTGTTCATGAACTAATATATTTATATAATAAGGAATGCAATATTTTGCAAACCGTGGTATAATGTTCATGAATCGATTCGAGTGAATCAAAATCGATTTTGCTTGAATTGTGTCTTGTATACTTCTACGAGAATATAAAAAATTGAACAACTCTAGAACTAGTTTCATTTGAGTCATTTGAACTAGCTATGGTTAAGATGAATATGGATGACATGAAAGTGTTCATATGGATAACTTCGGTTAAATTTTGTTGCGACAACAAGGTGTACACGTTTAGGTACAATTACTCATATCTAAATGAAGGAAAATTTCATTTGTGTGTAACAAGATAAGTTCGATCTAACAGTTGAAATATATTAGCTTGAGTCTAATCAGGTATCTAACGGTGAATATTGAATACTTTGTTACCAAGGTAATATTGATTGCAAACCATGATTTGAAGACTATATATATATATAGGAGAACTTTAGCAACTGGGAAATCTAATCCCCACACCTCCTGTGTGATACTAGTTGCGACTAGAGTCGATTCTCCTTTAACCTTAGGTTTTTCATGAAACCATGTAGGTTAACGACTTGAAGACTTCATTGGGATTGTGAAGCAAGACCCAACTATTTTCTCTGTAGTTGCGTGTTTTGATCTTGCTGTTTTTTATCGTATTGAGTACTATCTTCTCTAAGATTTGCTCGAGATTTATTCTCCGATTAGAAAGATAAAAAGTAGTCACAAACATCTTCGTCTCATCGTTCATGATTCCAAAATATCTTGTTTTTCTACCATACGATTAAGATTATTGTGAGGTGATTGATATTTATAGTCTATTCTTCGGGAATATAAGTCCGGGATATCAATTGATTCCCGTTCACCTTGATTTATCAAAATACGGAACAAAACCTCTAGGTATTTCTGTGGGAGACAGATTTATCTATTCAATAGGCTTTTCTGTGTGAGACATATTGGTTTATCAAGTGTTCGACTTTGGGTCGAATCAACTCTTAGTTGTGGGTGAGATCAGCTAAGGGAATCAAGTGCGTAGATTCCTGGTGGGATTCAGAGATGTAAGGAACACGACTGTACCTTTATCAGTGTGAGATTGGTTAGGGATCAACTACATTCCAGTCCGAAGTTAACAATTGGATTAGGCTAGTGTCTGTAGCGGCTTAATACAGTGTGGTGTTCAAATATGAACTAGGTCCCGGGATTTTTCTGCATTTTCGGTTTTCTCATTAACAAAATTTCTGGTGTCTATGTTATTGATTTCCGCATTATATTTGTTTATATAATTGAAATATCACAGGTTGTGCGTAGTTCAATCAATTAGATAATCTAACCTTTGGCTGTTGATATAAATTGGTTGACACTTGAATATTGGTCTTTGGTACCGTTCAAGTTGTTTCACATAATAATCAGGTTCATAGATTTCTATATGTTTGATTTTATGATTACATTGTGAAACAAAGATATAACTCTTTGATATACTTTTCTTAAGATTGAGTCTGATTGTCTGGTTGATTCTCTTAAAAGTATACTGGAGTTAGTCCATACAGATTGCTAAGACAAATATTAGATCCCTGTTTTTTCACTTAACCTCCCGCAACTCACTTTCAGAAACCCCAGAATCCCACTTCTACCCTTTCACCGATTTTAGATAACTGCAAACACAAAATAAAAAGTTTGTACCAAAGACTTTTAATCTAAAGATAAATAATAATGTGTGGAAAGAAAAAGTGATTAACTGGTTATGATGAAGTTAACCAGGCCATTTACGTGCATAAAATTTTGTTAGGTGAAGTTCATTTGACCAAAATGTCTGGTAGTTTTCGATCTCCGAAAATAATACGTGTTAACAAGAAATTCGGGGCCACATACTTGAAATATGTGGCCTAAGAGCTTCTCCAATGGTCATGTGTTAAGCTTCACATGTGGCATTGTGGGAAGACATCCTCTATCATACTTGATAACTAATTTTCCTAAAAACAAAAACAGAGGATAAAAAGAATTCTTCTCCAATCCACCCATTCTTTTTACTCTTCTTTTCCCAATTGTCCACAATTTTTTTGATCTCCGTCCTTGTTTATTTTCTATGGTTCATGTATTCTTTTCAGAGTGGTTTCTTTATTTTGTTTCGATGCAACTATATATATCATGATAATATTGTGATATGATCGGTGTTAAAGAGGGTATTATGATCAAACACCAATACCATCTGTACATCCATAAATATGTGTAAAACAAATTAACAGGAACCCCCAATTAGTCAATAGATATATACATATCAAAATACTTTGTTCCTACAGTTGGAAAAAGAACATAGCACATTAATTAAATCCTTATTTATCAAAAATGTCACTTTAAATTTTTGAGGATTTTTTTTCTGATTTTTTCACACGGAGCCATTGAATCGATCATATCTTTAATAAGTGCATCATATATGATCAGTCTCGTGCTTCTTCTTTCGTTATTGAACATTTTTTAAGAATATCTATTTTCTGAAAGATATGTATGATCGATATATAGCATGTTACTAGTTTTTTTGATCATCATAAATTAAATCAAGTATGTTCGTTGGGTTTATAACATAGGAAAGGTATCAAAAAGTGAAATAAAAGATGACTATGATGGGTAGACATCTCTTTATGAACCTCTAGAACAAGAGGTTCACGAAGAGGATGTCTACCAAAATCTATGCCATGTCACCTACATATTAGTCCAAGAGATTAGGGTTGGAGAGTGTTTTCATGAAAAGTGGATGTGTATCCTACGTGGATAAAGACTTTTTTACTCACAGACAACCACTGGAGAAGCTCTAACTACGTCATAGCCGAAACTTTTCGTGAAATAAATCTTAAGTGACTTGGGCCAGCCCAAAGTCCAGAAAAACTCGTTTTTTACCATGGTTTTAAATTCGGCAAAAAAAAATCACGCCTAAAGCAAAGGCTTCAACAACCCCCACAAATAATGAACGCGCAATTGGGGGATATGAAAACTAATTGGGGGATATAGCTACAAGACAAAATAGGAGTCTCAATAGAAATTCTGGGTCACCCCTTATGTAATTATTTTTTTAATTCCTAATCTACCCCTCACTAATCAGGTTTAGTGGTTAATAATAATTAGTAAGAATCTTAAGTATTTGGGGGATAGATTAATGTGTATTTTTATTTGTGTTTGGGTGAGAGTAGAAGGAGGAAAAAAATATTTGAGAGGAATTTCTTTTTTTGAAAATGGAAGATGATTGTAATGAGAGAATTACTGCTAATAAGAGGTTGAAAAATTGATTTTTTTCTTTGAATCCACCATTGCTGCAGCTGAAAAAGCTTGGTGCCGGCATTGTATTCAACCAAAAACCCATGCCGGTAATTGTTGGAAATGTTCATAAATTGTTTGCCACTATCCGGGGGGGGGGGGGTAGCCCCAACGAGGGAGCTACGCCCTCTCGTTACGATTTTTTTTCTGGTTTTGATCTTCAGAATGTTGATTTTTTTATGGTTTTGAACAGGTACTGGCATGGTAATCTGGTTTTCGAGCATGCCGGTACCTATTCCGGCATAGTATTTTGCTTAAATTTCTATGCCGGAACAGGATGAAAAGTATCCAGAATGTTGATTTTTTTTTTCACTTGACTACCGGCATTGATAGGAAATTCTCGAGCATGCCGGTATCATGTTCCAGCATATGGTCTTCATCATTTCCGGCATGGTCTTCATCACTTCCATTTTGAATTTTTTCTGGTATTAATCAGTCCACGGCCGACATGGTCAGTTGAAATGAAGACCATGCCGGTATTGTTTTCCGGCATAGCATGTTGCTTTATTTTCTATGCCGGAGAAGAGAATTTGATATAGAGTGGGGAGAGTTTAGAATTTGAAAGGGAATGGGGAATATTTGGGTTTTCAAAGCTCTACCCCTAAATAAGATTAATAAGAAGTGGAGATTGAAATAGGGGATATGATTTTGTTTTTTGATTTTAAGTTTTTGATTTTTATTTTGTGGGAAGGGTATTTTAGTATTTTCATAACCAAAAATAACCCCTTAACACATACCATCGGTTGGAGGAAGTAATTCATATTCCCCAATTAGTTTTCATATCCCCAATTACGCGTTCCAAATAATTAATTTTCGGGCCACCCCAACTTTATTTTCCAGCTCTGCCACTGGTCATCATTTTATCTTTTTCGATAGTAACCGGCAGGGGATAAGAGATTGTGACTTTAAATTCTAGGTTCGTACATGGCTAGGTAGAACATGATCATATGTTACGTCAAACAATGTAGTATTGACTGTTGCTAAATCAAGAGTGACGTCAACTCAGCGCGATCAAAAAAACTTTCGGATGTTATGCAACAAGGAAAACAAACAAACTGTAGTGCTTGTATTATTTTCAACTGCTTGTTTATGCAGTTACACGAATATTCCGGTTCTTTTTGTTCCATGCAACAGGTACATTGCATCGACAAGGTGGAGAATTAGTGAATTACATACGCCTTTAAAATGGTGGGTGACATTTGGTGTTTGGGTGTTTCTAGGATAAGGCAATTGACAAACAAGCTTAGTACAAAATTTAGTTTTGCGTCAATATTTTTAGTCGACCGTCCCACTGTGGCAGCGTTCATTTAGTATATTATTTCTAAGACCTAATGCTTAGTTAAAAAAAAAAAAAAAAAAAAAAACTGCTGTGCTTGTGACACAATGTACTTTGGTCGCATAATTTATTCATTTTTGTCTCTTAGTTAGAAGATTACATAATTAGAAAGGTTCAAGATCATATCACATTATCCAAGTATATTGAAATAATGGACATGGGCTACATTGTTTCCTTAGTTTTGCGGCCGGCTAGTTGCAATGATCTTCGAGTTAGCTGAAATGATCTCCGGCGGTTGTGTTCAGGTTTCCGCTCTTGCTTCTTATCTGTATCCTTTGTTGTCTGGAATTGAAAATAAGGATTTTGATTCGTTGGTGGTGACTTTGGCGAAGTTTCACGAGCTGGCAATATTTTTGACAGCCCCATCCCTAATTACAAAACAAAATTTATCAAAGAAAAAATCACACAGACACACACGCATAATGGAAAAGATAATTTTTCAATTAATCTGCCTCGCGTACCTAGCTTCTTGAAATTGTTATCCCATGTTGCGGCATAAGATAGTTTTTCAGGATTTTTGTATAATGTAATAGGCATTTCTTTGTCGAAGGACTCAAAACCGAGCCTGTACTTTGGCCTTGTTTTAAATGGTTCTGAATCTTCAATGTCACTGTACCTAATTACGAAAGGAAAAATAAAGGCGAGGTAAATGAAAACGCATGCTCGTCGAAATAAAATCATGGCTCTGATGTAGTTCTTACCTTACAATTGGTTTTGATTCCTCAAGCTTAGCAGTATCTGCAAATTATATAAGACTGCGATGAGTTTATACACCATGTCACTATATGTGCGCATTTCACTATTGGTTGTCAAAACTTACTTGGTGCAATATAACGCGGGTAATGTCTGGGTGAATTGCTACTCCAGCGTGTGTCAGAAAGGGTGAGGTTTTGCGAGTAATGCGTGCACGTCAGAAGCCGCTGGTAAATGCACAAATACATTGTCATTTCGGTTTATTAATCGCACATTGAGCCACTGATAGGTTTCCGATAACTTACTTGATTCAAGCAATGCATTCGAAGACAATCCTTCCCTAAATCTTCATTACTCTCCGAGATTCGACGGTTAAGATTTTCTGAGACACTCCCAAGATGATCGACAACAGTAACTATAGCCTTGCATATATACTCCTTGGTATTTTCCATGACACTACAAAGAAGAATTACCCAAACACTCAAAATTTACTCTCTTGATTCCAAAAACATTTCCACTTTAACAAATCACTAAGCTGTAAAATAGTTTACGAAATTCATTATTTCACGGATAAATGAACAAGAGCTCAGTTTATGGACACTAAAAATTCTCATTTGATTTGGTAGGTCCTATCTCATCATGGGAAATCTAGACCAACCAGTATGAAAACCACAAATGTAGACGGTGGGACTTAAAACATGAAAAGTTTTCACAGTGTGAAACGGTTACATATTACAAGTGAGAATCAGCAGCACTGCTGCGCTAGCTATTATGTAGATGTAGAGGAGAAAGAGAGAATGAATTTCAATTAGAAAGTTAACTTACATTCTTTTCTCTTGGGTCTTCTTGAATGATGTTTCACAATAATCAGCAGCATAATATAGCTGACTTCCTAATTCTTTGAGTTCCTTCAAAAGAAAAAGAAAAAAAAATCATTCATTGAAACATCAAACATAGAAAAAGGTATTGCAAAAAATTATTTAACAGATAAAATTGCATATTTAGAAAAGCTAGACTAGAGAGGTTGAGCAGTGGATGGTTACTCGCAGAGATTTGTCGAAACGTTCAACTTCGTCGAGCGGGTGTTTATCGGATTCAAGCTCTAATGAATCATCACCAGATGGAGATGATGGTTTTGGGTGTTGTATGTTCATGACTTGCTTCTGCCTCTTCCACTTCTCTGAACTTCAAAGATAAAACTCAAACTCTGTTGCCTTTTTGAAGGAATGAAAAGCTGACAAAGATGCTAAAAAGCCTACTCCTCCTTTTTTTCTCACGCGTTCAACAGAGGAGTTACATAAAACCAAATACCATTTACCATTTGAAGATAGATTCTTTGAGCCTCGCTACTTCAATAGACAAAGACAAAATAAAAGAGAAAGCAGCCAAAATGTATTATTAGCCCGTGATCTACACTGCTGCCGATTTTATCCCCACATAACATTGTTACATTGATCATGCGTGTACATCATGGAGCCATCCGAACCCTATGATTTCAATGCGCTGGATGGACCGGACCCAACACAGTACTATAACTAGGACTTATTCTAGCCGTTGTAATCTGGCAAAATCTTCTTCAGACATCTGGCTATGAAAAATGGCTCGTGTCGACAGATATGCCACCCCACAAATATTGCTAGGCCAATCTCAGTTTATATTGGAGTAGAAGTTGCCTCAATTACTTTTAAACCCAGTGAAATCGGAGAAAGTGAAAACAACACCAGACAGAAAAGTTTGCAAATTGCAACAGTAATTTGGGTCAGTCCGAAGAGTCGTTAACGGGGAGAGATGCGCAATGGATTACAACTTTACAAGCTGCAATTGCAATGTGAGAAACAAAAAAAAAAACGACCACAAATGCGAACTGAACACAAGCTGTGTGTTATAGATTTTCCTCCCATATTTTTATATTACATAGAGAGCCTTGAATCCTCTACTATACACTTTAAAACTACGATATTTGGTATTTATCGTACAAAACCTATCTTAAATATCAAAATTTGAACAGCCTAAAAAAAATTAGGCCTTCGGCCGTCTACTTTTACGGCGAAACTACTGTACATATATATATTTGTCCCCCTAGAAAAATTTCCAAGCTCCGTACCTGCAAGACTCACGGGCAGTAAAGATGACAGTGCTATTTGAGTATAAGCCCATTTTCATAAAATACTGTTAATAAAGACAAAATGCTTTGTGTTTTAGCTTCTTTACTCCCCCCTAAGCTAGCACTAATTTGATGTTCCTTTTAGTATCCCACTATTTATATTCAGAAGAATTCATTGGCATTGAGCCATTGACATAAATAAGGCAGCTCAAAATACATTTTCCAAGCAGAAGTACTGTGGAAAATTGGGCTTGAGTTGCCAATTCAATGGGTTATGTTGGAACATAAGGGAAAGTATTTTAGTCCAACGTTGCACAAAACGGGAAGCTAGCTCAGCTGGTCATCCCCGTTACTCAAAGGTTGATTGATGTGTTACAGAAGGTCCAGGGTTCGAGTCCTCGATGGCGCAAATCAAAAATGTATGGGGATTGGCTAAACCTAGCCACACCAAATTATAAATCCTAAGCATGCATGATTATGGGGTGAAGCACGCGACACCAAATAAAGAGGTCCCACATCACACCAAAACATGGTGGAGTCCCCGATGACTAGCACTAATTTGACAACATTTAACAAAATTTGACATAAATAAGGCAGCAAATACATTTTCCAAGCAGGCTGTGGAAAAGTTGAGTTGCCAATTCAGTTGGGTTATGTTGGAACATAAGGGAAAGTATTTTAGTCCAACGTTGCACAAAACGGGAAGCTAGCTCAGCTGGTCATCCGTTACTCAAAGGTTGATTGATGTGTTATAATCACACCCTATTCGCTCCAATAGGTCCCGTTCGAGTCCTCTCTTGGATGGTTCCTCATGAGGCTCGATGATAGACTAGTATGACAACTTGTTCAACTAATATAGTAGTATGTTGTTGGAACTTAGCTTGTTAGGAGGGAGCCGAAGCGGATAGGGGGCTGATTATGTCGTAAGGGGGGAAAGCTAACTCTACCTTACATGTCAAATAATGTAATATTGTGCCATCGGAGACTCGAACCTGGGACCTCCTGGAGCGCATTAACCTTTGAGGAATGAGGATGACTAGCTGAGCTAGTTACCCGTTTTTTTTTTCCTTTTTTTTTTTTGACAATCAATATATTTCAATTCATTCGAATCAAAATAGTGATTATATGTTTGCCGAAGATAATCAAAATCCTAATATAAAATAAGGATATCAATTACAAGTAGATTGCGAAGAGAAATAACAATAAACCGCAAAAATATCCAATTTTTATTTATGTATAAGGGAGATAATGGTATATTCCGGAATCAATTCCGACTATTTAATCTGATTGTATTCTTCTTTGATAAGAGATGTTCCTATTTATTTTCTTCTTCTTTCCTTGTTTAATTTTTGTTTTAAAGATCCTCATTACATGTTTGTAAATAATTGCAATTTATTAATTCTGACTTGGAATTAGTAGTTCGGTAAAAGATAATAATATTTGTATCTTATTTGGGGGTTACCAACAAGATTGTCGACAAGCTTAAGAGATCTAATCGTTTTAATCTTTGTTTACTTATGTATTGTTCTTTTCAGACAATGACGCAAGAAACATACAAGCCAACTGTTGACAACGGTTCCAACAGTGTTGACGGTCCATCCAAGGTTTGCATCTTCATTGCGCCAATATGCAAAAAGTCCGGAGAAATTTGCTGGGTTAGATTTTAAGCGATGGCATATGGTGTTTTAATTGATAATTTTGGGTTTAGCATGTTATTTAGCTAAACATCCTCCTGTAACAAATGAGAAAGAGCACATAAAGTGTCAGCATGGAAACACTAATTTTCAATGCAAGAATTACATACTTAACTGGCTTAGAGATTCTATCTACAACATCTATCAACCCCTTGAAACTGCAAAGGAAGTATGAGAGTCTTGAAAATAAATATAAGATAGACTTTGTTGGGGTAAAAAAATTCATCATCGCAAAAAATTTGGACTCCAACATGATAGATTCTAAATTTTTCATGGCTCAACTACAAGAGTTCCAAATCATTTTGCATGAGTTAAAGGAAGAACTCATAACTATCTGTGAATCATTACAAGTTGCTATGTTGATAGACTAGTTACCTCTTTGGAAATCTACAAGAGTTCCAAATTATTTTGCATGAGTTAAAGGAAGAACTCATAACTATCAGTGAATCATTTCAAGTTGCTATGTTGATTGACTAGTTACCTCCACTTTGCAAATACTTTGAAAAATTATCTTAAGCACAAAATCAAGGAGAAAATGCTGGAAAATTTGATGTTCAAATTGCAAGTAGAAGAGGAAAGTCGGAAATCTGCGAATATGAATGAGCAAAATTATGAAAACTCCAAAATCAACGTGGTTGAAGAGGGATCCATTGGAACCAAAAACAGAAACTTAAAAGCAATGGATCTTGCAAAAACAAGAGCAATCTGGAGAAAAATAAATAGTTGATGAAGATTGCTACAAGTATGGAAATAAGGACGTTACACAAGTGTTTGAGGGTGAAAACGGTTTCTACTGATTTTGGTAATTTTGGGTGTGTGGGTGAGAAACGAATTTAAACCCTAAACAATGTACTTCAAGGGAGTACTTTAGATTCGAGAGATCAATCTATATAAATCCGGCCAACCAAGAAATGGCCGTTCAGACTTGCTTCGGTCACAAAGTGAAGGAGAAGGGTTGGTTTTGGGGAGGGAAGCGAAGAAAGTGTTGAGACCAAAATAGTTGATTCTGGAAGAGTAGTTGTTTTACGACTTGTATCAGAAAGTGGGAAGCTAATAGATGGAAAGCTAGCAAATATTTTATGAGTGTTGTATGCTCCTGACCTGAACTTGTTGTTCGGTGTAAAGAGGCAAGACCTATTTATACAAGTCGAAGTGAAACGTACTCTGGTCTCATTAAGAAATGGAAAACGGGTGAGTAAATGGGAGGAGGTGGTAACCGATAACGCCTGGAATTGATGTTCCATAAAAGAAAACATTTGACCATTACTCCCTGTGTTTACTAACCGCTTCATCCTTATGACACTCTCTTATAACGGGCGTAGTGTACGTTGCACGCTGTAAACCGGCAAACCAATACCCAATGTGCATCCCCCAGCTTGTGACATGTGTTGATGTCTGGAATGTTTTTGTGGAAAACATGTAGCACGTTTGTTATTGTCTGGCAAGTTAATCTTGGGAGACTTGCGTGGTGACCTTCGACGGTCGAGATTTTGCATCTTAAGAGGAAAGGTAGCCGCTGATTATTGCAACCTTTCGCTTGATGGAAGCATGATCAGCATGGCTTTAATATGGCCTAGTTTAGGAGCGTCAAAAATTTAGGGTTTTGGCTTTGTTTAGGCGCGACCAAACTAGGGCCAAAGGTTACCATGCGTTAGCTAGTAACCTTGGACGGCTAAGATCTGCATCTTAGATATAAGGGTGGCCGTTGATCATTGTAACCCTTTGTTTGGTATCCAGCGACATGAAATCATGGGCGGCATGGCTTTTAACGTGGAGTGGAGACACTGGCGGTGTGCGGCTTGGAAGGGAAGCGCTTGTGGCTTTGTCTAAATTAGGGTTTAGTATGCTGAAACCCTAATTAGCGTCCTTTACTAGAATCGATGTAGAATTCTCACCCGGACTCGGATTTTGATAGTCCGCCCATCCATTCTATACGAAAAAGAATTTCTTATCTCCTCACGCAAGAAAATTTAGGTTTTGAGCTCGTTCGGGAGGTGAAAACTTCCCTAAAGTAAAACTCAGGAAGAATTCAAGAGGGGCGGTGGCATGTTTGGTGCGCTTTTTGGGAAGCTAGCGTGTTTTGAGAAGCTAGCGTGTTTTGGGAAGCTAGTGTGTTTTGGGAAGCTAGCAGGTTTTGGGCTAAAGGTTACCATGCATTGTTTGGAAACCTTGAACGGCTAGGATTTGCATCTTAGATGGAAGGATGGTCGTTAATTGTTACATGCCTTTGTTTTGGTAACCGCATAGGGAAGGCCAACACGGTATGGCGCGACAAGGTGGATGGCATGACATGCCATTGGCACATCTGGCATGGTCGGCATGCCTTGGCGCGGATTAGGCATGGCCAAAATTAGGGTTTTGACGTTGGGCCAAAGGTTACCATGTGTTGGTTGATAGGCGTGATAAACACCTAATTTTATATGTAGTATTTATGCTTTCTTTGTGAGTTTTCATGTAAATTATGTATCTTATACGTGTTTTTGAGTTATTAGGTACTCGGGAGACACACAGAGTAAAATAAGAAAAAATCATCCTAAATGGAGCAATAAGGCGAAACGGTCATTTCACAGGCCAATAATATTGGGAGCCAATTCTATGATTAAGGGGTAGCCAGATTTTAGTTAAAAGAGAAGTGCTAAAAGCAATCGGAAAGAAAATATAGGCACCCAATTTGTGGGTGTATTTGAGCAGTGGGTGTATCAAACCACCCCACCTAATAACCCTACACTGAGAGACAATTTATCTCATTCGTCATATTTCAGTTTCTCAGAAATTGAGAATGAACAATAGCCATGAAACTGAGAAAGGGAGACTGAATCTGAGATAGAGATAATGATGATGCTGAGTAGAATTTATTAGCTATTGTTGTTCTCTGAGTACGGATGGCCAGTCGAGATGAGATCGCAGGTAGTTAGATTTGGTTTTGAGTTCGTTGCTACCGAGAGAAGCCAATGAAGAAACTCAAGTTGTTGCCATTGAATGATGAAGATTAATGTGTGTTTTTGAGTCTGTCGAATGTTTAAATGAATGGGTTTGTGTTACAATTG
Organism: Papaver bracteatum; assembly: GCA_023529315.1. Lineage (NCBI taxonomy): Eukaryota > Viridiplantae > Streptophyta > Magnoliopsida > Ranunculales > Papaveraceae > Papaver > Papaver bracteatum. The sequence continues at coordinate 646,032 of JAJJWX010000376.1, forward strand.
AATTAGTCATTGCAGGTAAGGAGTTGTGCAATCTCCGATATACAACCAGTGCACAAACTCCACCAGTATTTTAGGCGCACAGAAGATGTTTGTAGAAATTCCTGCATCGCATGTGTTGCACAAATCAAGTTCAATGCCAACAATTAGCTGGAACAAGCCTTTCCAGCAGCTAGCTATGAGTAATTGGGTCGTGTGTGATGGGTTAAGAGAAGTTCAGGAAGGCAGGAAGTACACGGAGCTTGGATTAAGAGTTGGCACGAGACTTGTGTTGTTTGAGTTTGATTTGAGAAGAGTCCGGGCTTTGTGATATGCTGAGAAATCAGTCTCAAGTTTTTGTCTGCGGTTGGAATTTAAGCCAAGAAGAAGGAAGAGATAATGGGTTTGTCAGCATGTGATGGTGTTGATGATTCAGGGGAAGTTTCGGTGAAGCATGGAAGGATCCGAGCAAGTCATAGAGGTGAGAGAGCATTGATGAGATGCTGCACTGATATTGCAGGTAGTATTGCTGTTACTGGAGGAATTGGCTATGCTGGCAAGAGTTGGAGCAAATGGGTGCATTGGTTGAATTGCAGGTGCTGCGATGATAGAAAGTAGTGTACTTGCTGGTGATAATCATGGTATTGGTGGTTTGCAGCTGAGATGAATGCTGGAATAGAAGCTGGAGTAGCTAAGGCAAGTGATTAGCCGCAGGAAATGGAATTGGTGGATTAAAAGTGCTGGGCAGAGTTTTGAGCCTGAGATGAATTCGAATCAGCTGGTAGAATGGAATACAAGGAGGAAATGGTTGATTGTGTTGGTGGTTGCTGGAATGCAATGAAATTGAGTTGGATGCTGAGATGAGCTGCAAATGAAGGCTGGAGTCGCTGCAGTATGGCGCTGAACTGAAAGTTTGGCCTGAGATTGTTTTGAAACTGCAGCAACAGTGCGAAAAGTGGGCGAAATTGGTGCACCGGTGAGCCTAGCCCGGAATGACGAATTTCAGAGCTTGGAGTATGGATCATAATATTTCAGTGAATCGCGAAGGGGGTATGTGTTGGATACAAGAGTTGGCGGCCGGATATATGAGCTACATGGCACGCTTTTGGGTGCGTTTTCGCAAGAAATAAGAAGTTGGGTTGGATGATTCTTGTTGTGAATGTTTGAACTGCAGAGAATTAGTTGAGCCGTTGGGAGTATGCACCTACTGGTGACAGTTTCAGATGGCAAAAGTGGCCTGCGACAATTTTTCCGGCGACAAAGTCCGGCGACCGGTGACGGATTCCGGCCAAACCCCCAGTTTTCCGGTGAGCTTTTTTGGGACAGAATTTCTACACGGGTTTCTCTCACTTGTGGGCTTGGTGGACTTCTATCTATTAGACCTTTGAAGGCTAGACCTAATTTTGGAACAAGAAGAGCTATAAAAGAGAAGACTTTCTCAAAACCTAATATCTTTGATATATCTATTATATCTTATCTTCTACTTTTGTTTCTAGGGTTTGTGAACATGATAGGGTTTCTCTTTCTTCTTGTTATGAACTCCATTAACATGAGTACTTAAGTTTATTATTGGTTATGGAATAATTGGATTTCACATAATATGGTTTTTGATATGATAAATTAGTTTTGTCTCCATACTTTATCGATTATGATTCACAATTTATATTGTTTCATGATTTGAATGCTTGTTTGATCGAGTCGCGAATCGGTTGAGTTTGTTTTCATCTCTATTGATAGATTAGGGTTTGTCATATGTAAAAGTGATAGATTCCTGATTACAAGTAGCATGAATATGGTTATAGCTTGTAGTGATGCATCCTTATGATCATATGTGAACCATAACCTTTGTTAAATCGGATTAATGCATTTTCCACGTCGATTGCTTTAACTTGGCCTGATTTCATAGAACTTAATGCATTTAGGGAATTAAACTTGATTAGTGCTTTTACACGTTAGGTTGTTCTCTTAGAAAGAACTCATACTCGCATCTTTTAATGTGTTTGTTGATGACAGAAGGATATTAACGGGATATTCTTGCGATCAAGGTATCCAAGGGCTTTTGATAAAAGTTGAGATTAAATATCAATTCTACTTATTGTTTTGAAAGCATGTTTGTGAATGAAGATGAATCCTTAACCAATATCTCTTCTATTTGATTTGTTTGCTTATTTATTTTATTTTTACTTTACAAAAATCAGAAAATCCCCCGTGTTATTTATAGGAAACCGAAACAACTTGACAACCTAGTCCTCTATGTGGGAACGATCCTTTCTTTCCCTTGCTATATTTTATATTTTGAGTAGTGAGAAAGTAAATTTATTTTTGACGCATACGACAATGATCAAATTTTGGCGCCGTTGCCGGGGAGGCAACGGTTGTCACTTGTTTTCGGTTTCTTATTTTTGTTTTTTGTTTTTCTTATTTTCGGGTTTTTGACATAGTTTTGAGAACTCTTGTTTCAGGTACTTATTATGGACGGAGCATATTGGAGCAATGGATATGATTTTAAACCTCCTCAACACTATGAAAATTACCCACCATCTTTGGGATGCAATCAAAACCAATTTATTGGCTATGATGCATATCCTAGAGAACCTTATGGTGATTTTCATACATACCAACAACAACTTTGTAGTGGGTATGTAAGTTAAGCACCTAGGTGGGATAATTCTACTTCTAATTGGCTTCATTCGAGTTGTATGAAGATTATGAATGGATTGCAAGATATGCAACAAAGGCTAGACCAACTTGACCGTAATAGAGAGAACGTCGCACAAACCAATTTCTGGAACACTTCTTCTTACTCGACTCCAGATCGTAATTATGATCATTCACCCATTCAAAGGGAATAGTCATGGGAAAGAGAACCTAGTGTAGTCAACGGTGGTAAGCGTGTGAACGTCAGGAAACTTGCATAGAAATTATACAAGTTGGAAGATGATGGAGCCTCAGAAGAGCTTGTTAATGAAATTAGTAGGACCATCCATATGGAACTCAAACGACGTCGTGATAAAGGTTTGGAAACCGACGACGGTTTTGATTTCGGTGAGTCTGAAAATGAAGACGAAAACGATTGTGTTGAAAAGGACCAAGCTTTGGAGATATTTGATGACATTAGTGTTGTTGACTCAACTCTTGATCTTTATAATGATCATTCACCTATTCAAAAGGTACATGAGTATGATGAAACTAGTGTTTTACATAACTTTGCAACAGGGTTTGAGTCTTATGAAGAAGAGTGTGTTTAGAATGTGACCATTATGACCAATATTGTGGAAGACCCAATTGAGCTTGCATATGATTGTAGTGAAGATGTTGATGCCAAGATTTTGGTTAAGGAAGAAACGGACGAAGAATGGTTGCAAGGTTTGATAGAGGACCATGATATACAATAGGTGAATAATTCACTTGAATTTTTCAAGGATGAAGAGGATTTCGTGCTACAAGAGATTGTGCGAGGTTTGTCTAACCCTTTGCATATTGATTCTTCTCCTTTACCTCTTATTGGTTTGAATGTATGTGCTTCGAAAACATTGTTAGATGACTTTGTTTCTCGATATCCGCCATTAGAAACATTAGATTCTCATACTATGCAGGTTTGTGAACAAGACACCGTGGAAGTACCCGACTCCTATATTCTTTATGCACTTCCAAGTGTGGACAAGAATAAGTGTGGGGAAGATTTTATCGGTTAATAGCTTCGTTTCTTTTTTATATTACTAATATTTGTGCGAAACTAGTGTTTGCAAAATAGGTGCTATGGGTGGATCCTCAACTTTTCCGATTATTGGTGTATGGGGAATTCAACTTGCATGTCGGGATGACGACTTTAAACCAAGCGCTAAATGGGATGCAACCCACCAGTTTTGTGTATCTATCTCTATCTTTTTATTTCTCAAGGCTTTTATCTTTATTTTCTTATTTTGTATATTTGCATATCAAAACTCCAACTTTTAGAGATTTTTGAACAATTTAGAATGAACACTAGCCTTTCTAAGTAGATGGAATTTTTTTCTTAACGATGAGGTGTATATATTGGCTGAATTGGGATTAGATGCCAACTAAATAACTTGTTTAGTGTTTATCCTCTATTGTTCCGAAATTGCTATGAGTTGGAGTAATGAGTTTTTTTTTATCATGCATTTTATTTTTCTTATTGTGTATATATATCATGTTATGAATTTCCCACCTTGACTTTCATTGGACGATTCAATTTACATTGAGGACAATGTAAAGTTTAAGTGTGGGGGAGTGTTCTCATATAGAGTTTTTAGCCTTGTTAGTTTTCCCTTGTGTTCATACAAAAAAAATTTTGCTTTATAAACTCCGAAACCTAGAAACATGTGCCTTTAGGATGACACTATCAATCTAAATGGATGGAACCATCTTGGCTGGAGGAGTTGAGGAACCCATTAACTAAAAGGGACAAAATTATTCGAGTGTTAGAAATTATATGATAGTTGTTACCATATCTCGGAATATCACCATATCACGTTCTATTTTTATTTTTCCATATTTATCTATTGTTATCTAAGTGATTTGGTGGGTCACTAACATCGAATTGTTATTACTGCTAGGATGAAATAGAGTGATTGTGTAACACCCCGAGTTCCGGACCAGGGTCAAACCCATATGGAGATCCGAACTCGAAGCATTACGGGTCGGAAGGAGACTAATGCATACATATTTTTGCTAAATTTTAAATACATAAATTAAATTATGAATTAAATAATTATAAATTAACAAAGTAATATTTGTATCAAAATTACACTCCAGAAAATCCAAAGAAAAATAGTACAATCATTAAGCTACTCATTTTTAGGGTCCGCTGCGCAACTCTAATAAATCTGCAAAAAAAATGTCAATTGGGATGAGTTGACGGCTCAATAGGCATACTTTCCCATCCTCTAAAAATATACAAACATCAAAATGAATTAACTTAGAATTTTATTCAACCATTTGTTTATAATTTTACAACACCATAAACAATTCTGAATTATTATTCATTTTCATTTTATTTTACGAGTTCACGGTACGAATGTCCTTGGTTCGTACACCCACCTATCGTTTGGCACAGACAGCCTCCATCAATGGTCAGGAACAAAAGTTCCTATGGGGATCATACCCATTTTCTCATAGGGATTATTACCCATTTCATTTTCGTTATCCGGTACGAATAACCGCCATTGATGATCAGGAAACACAAGTTCCTATTGGGGATCATTACCCATTTAAATCACCGGGATCATTACCCATCGTTAGCATGAAAATAATTTCCATCTAACGAAAAAAAAACCATGAACTCTGCCTTTAAGTAATTATTTTCTTTTACAATTTAATTTATATAATATTCTCATTCCCATTTCAATTTCATGGTTATGCATACATTAGAAAAACAACCATCATACAATTCAAAATACAATAAATCAAGAATAGATCATTTTCAACCAAAAAAATTATAGTTGGATATTAATAGAAGACGAGTTAGTAAACCTACCTTTGATTTGATTAGCTTATCAAAGTTAAATTCCAACGAATTCAAACCACAAAACGATACATTTCTTCAATCCCAAAAGTAACAATTCACATTGAATATATAATATTCTATGTATCGAGATAGAGTGGATTTATACGGTGTCTAGAATTGCATGTCAAAGAGACAATGGAAAACAAAACAATCGGTTCTCTCAAATATATATTGAATGAATAAATAAATTAATTAATTCACCTTCATTACCACTAAGGATATTAAGTTCCTACTGCATGCATGCATTCATATATTTTGAATTAATTATTCAATAAATAGGTAAATTGTTTTCACATAAAAAACCTTAAGCCAAACGACACAAAAGGAAGCTAATAGAATTACCTTTCATGCATGCACATAACTATCATAATTTTCTTAATTACATTTAAATGCATTTGATATTCTTAAAGCCATATTTAAATATTAATTAAAAGTCTAACACCTTAAAAATATTTATAACTACATTTACAAATCAAAATCACCTTAGGAGTCTACAACTATTAAAATACCACCATTATTATTTATATAGTATATATCTACCTTAAAATAAAATATTATGTATATTTTTTTTTTTACACCTTATGAATGACATTTGGGTACTTAGAATTCGGATAAAAAATATGACGGGTATCACATTCTTACCTCCTTAAAAGAAACTTCGTCCCGAAGTTTAGAAAATGCTTCCTATATCATGTATCATGTAAATATAAAATACGTTGTTCAGCAATCTAGTTTAGCACACAATAAGCTACCACAGGAATTACGACAAATCATGAAAACGCACACATATACAAATCAAGCAAACGACACAACAATCACGTCAAACAATCATGCAAATCAATCCAATATTATTATTATTATTATTTTTAGTCCCATGTAAGATCTAAAGCCTAGAGCTCTGATACCAACTTGTAACACCCCGAGTTCCGGACCAGGGTCAAACCCATATGGAGATCCGAACTCGAAGCATTACGGGTCGGAAGGAGACTAATGCAAACATATTTTTGCTAAATTTTAAATACATAAATTAAATTATGAATTAAATAATTAAAAATTAACAAAGTAATATTTATATCAAAATTACACTCCAGAAAATCCAAAGAAAAATAGTACAATCATTAAGCTACTCATTTTTAGGGTCCGCTGCGCAACTCTAATAAATCTGCAAAAAAAATGTCAATTGGGGTGAGTTGACGGCTCAATAGGCATACTTTCCCATCCTCTAAAAATATACAAACATCAAAATGAATTAACTTAGAATTTTATTCAACCATTTGTTTATAATTTTACAACACCATAAACAATTCTGAATTATTATTCATTTTCATTTTATTTTACGAGTTCACGGTACGAATGTCCTTGGTTCGTACACCCACCTATCGCTCCATCAATGGTCAGGAACAAAAGTTCCTATGGGGATCATACCCATTTGCTCATAGGGATTATTACCCATTTCATTTTCGTTATCCGGTACGAATAACCGCCATTGATGATCAGGAAACACAAGTTCCTATTGGGGATCATTACCCATTTAAATCACGGGGATCATTACCCGTCGTTAGCATGAAAATAATTTCCATCTAACGAAAAAAAAACATGAACTCTGCCTTTAAGTAATTATTTTCTTTTACAATTTAATTTATATAATATTCTCATTCCCATTTCAATTTCATGGTTATGCATACATTAGCAAAACAACCATCATACAATTCAAAATACAATAAATCAAGAATAGATCATTTTCAACCAAAGAAATTATAGTTGGATATTAATAGAAGACGAGTTAGTAAACCTACCTTTGATTTGATTAGCTTCTCAAAGTTAAATTCCAACGAATTCAAACCACAAAACGATACATTTCTTCAATCCCAAAAGTAACAATTCACATTGAATATATAATATTCTATGTATGAGATAGAGTGGATTTATACGGTGTATAGAATTGCATGTCAAAGAGACAATGGAAAACAAAACAATCGGTTCTATCAAATATATATTGAATGAATAAATTAATTAATTAATTCACCTTCATTACCACTAAGGATATTAAGTTCCTACTGCATGCATGCATTCATATATTTTGAATTAATTATTCAATAAATAGGTGAATTGTTTTCACATAAAAACCCTTAAGCCAAACGACACAAAAGGAAGCTAATATAATTACCTTTCATGCATGCACATAACTATCATAATTTTCTTAATTACATTTAAATGCATTTGATATTCTTAAAGCCATATTTAAATATTAATTAAAAGCCTAACACCTTAAAAATATTTATAACTACATTTACAAATCAAAATCACCTTAGGAGTCTACAACTATTAAAATACCACCATTATTATTTATATAGTATATATCTACCTTAAAATAAAATATTATGTATATATTTTTTTTTACACCTTATGAATGACATTTGGGTACTTAGAATTCGGATAAAAGGCTAGCAAAAAAAACGTACCTAGACATCTTCTCACTTCTCTCTCCTAAGAAAAAAAAAAAGAAAAAACTTTAGAGCTTCTTCATCTTCTTGCTCAGATTTAGTCCTTTTGGGCTAGATCTGAGCAAGGATTTTCTATTTTTTATGAATAAAAGTAGAATAATTTGTAGTTTTAAGTTTTGTTTTTGTTATTTTTGGTGTCTATGGGCACATTTCTTCGCTATTTGGGCGATATTCTCTTCGTCTTTGGGACGATTTTCTCTTCGCTCTAATAGCGATTCTCTCAAATCTCCATGGCGTTTCTTGGCTTGGTATTCTCGATTCATCAAGAACATCAATGATTCTGCTCGGATTCGCTTTGGATTCATCTTCAACAAGAGGGATTTAGGGCATCCGGATTCGTTTGGATCTACAAGATTTTGGGCAAATTACTCCATTTTATTTGGAGCATCTCTTATTGAAGAAGAAGATAATTATTTCAAATGGTCGGAGTTGATTACGGTTCACACCATCTTTCGTCAATACTACTGGTACAAAAATTGGATATCTTTGCGGTGCATGGCTCTTTCTCTTCGCGATGTATTTGCAATTGGTGTCATCATTTGTATTTGGGTTTTGATTATCTTGTATTTTGGTGTTTTTGATAATCTTGTAAGCAATCATGTAATCAATATTTTGGTTTGAATGAATTGAAATGTGATTTTCCAAAAAAAAAAAAAAAAAGAATTCGGATAAAAATTTGACGGGTATCACAGATTGAGTTGCTAAAAAAAAAAAAAAAAGAGACCGACCAATTAGACCAATCGGAATAAAAAAAGACACTTGGATAGCAATATGTGTGTGTTCTCCCTGTCTCCGTCGCCTAAACAAGCGTGGAATGCAGGATCCAAGGGAACTATCATGTAATCTGCTGACAAAAAGCATGCGCTTGGATCAAAAAGATCTAATCATGCTGTCTAAAAAAAAAGTGAAAAAGAAAAAGAAAAGAAATATTATTATTTTGTTGAATAAAGTCACTCCTGGTTCCCTTGTATATGCCGGTTGAGTTGATGTAGAAATAAGATTGTTGACTACTGGTTCCCTTGTATATGCCAGTGCGTTGACACTAGAATTCAGACCAGTAGCTCAATCCAATAGGATTTTTAGGTTTGTTTTGGCAGTGACCTTCAGACAGATATGGGAAACACCGATCACTTGTTAACATTCGCAAACATCTACCTCTATATCCATCTTCTTAATCTTTACATTGTGATTGTGGTTAGTCAGATTCCGAGTTTTGTGGTTTTTTCAACTTTCTGAATAGAACTTAATTTACAGATATATTAATTTGGATTCGCATCAGGGTACCTCCTCTAATAACCATTTTGGATTCGTTCATAGATTTGTCACAGGTAGCTGGAGTTGGAAATATAGGTTTTGTAGGTTGACCACTTGTAAACCTTCACGAGACTAAAACTCGTCCACTAGGGGCAGAGGTTTAAAGGCTTGTTATTTATGCTAAAAGTGACCGTAGCCTCGACAAGACGGAGTTGTATGTATGTTTTATAATTGTTTTGTTTGATTTGCTCGAGGACTAGCAAAGTCTAAGTGTGGGGGAATTTGATAGGTGTGATAAACACCTAAATTTATATCTAGTATTTATGATTTCTTTGCGAGTTTTCATGTAAATTATGTATCTTATGCGTGTTTTTGAGTTATTAGGTACTCGGGAGACACACGGAAGAAAAGAAGAAAAAATCATCCTAAATGGAGCAATAAGGCGAAAAGGTTATTTCACATGCCAGTAATATTGGGAGCCAAGTCTATGATTAAGGGGTAGCCAGATTTTGGTTAAAAGAGAAGTGCTAAAAGCACCCAGAAAGAAACTATAGGCACCAAATTTGTGGGTGTATTCGAGCAGTTGGTGTCTCAAACCACCCCACCTAATAACCATACACTGAGAGACAATTTCTCTCATTCGTCACATTTCAGTTTCTCAGAAATTGAGAATGAACAGCAGCCATGAAACTGAGAAAGGGAGACTGAATCTGAGATAAAGATAATGATGATGCTGAGAAGAATTTATTAGATGTTGTTGTTCTCTGAGTAAGTATGGCCAGTCAAGATGAGATCGCAGATAGTTAGATTTGGTTTTGAGTTCGTTGTTGCCAAGAGAAGCCAATGAAGAAACTCAAGCTGTTGCCATTGAATGATGAAGATTAATGTGTGTTTTTGAGTCTGTCGAATGTTTAAATAAATGGGTTTATGTTACAATTAAATTAGTCATTGCAGGGAAGGAGTTGTGCAATCTCCGATATACAGCCAGTGCACAAACTCCACCAGTATTTTAGGCGCACAGAAGGTGTTTGTAGAAATTCCTGCATCGCATGTGTTGCACAAATCAAGTTCAATGCCAACAATTAGATGAAACAAGCCTTTTTAGCAGCTAGCTATGAGTAATTGGGTCATGTGTGATGGGTTAAGAGAAGTTCAGGAAGTACACAGAGCTTGGATTAAGAGTTGGCACGAGACTTGTGTTGTTGAGTTTGATTTGAGAAGAGCCTGGGCTTTGTGATATGCTGAGAAATCAGTCCCAAGTCGTTGTCTGTGGTTGGAATTTAAGCCAAGAAGAAGGAAGATATAATGGGTTTGTCAGCATGTGATGGCGTTGATGATTCAAGGGAAGTTTCGGTGAAGCATGGAAGGATCCGAGCAAGTCATAGAGGTGAGATAGCATTGATGAGATGTTGCACTGATATTGCAAGTAGTATTTCTGTTGCTGGAAGAATTGGCTGTGCTGGCAAGAGTTGGAGAAAATAGGTGCATTGGTTGAATTGCAGGTGCTGTGATGATAGAAAGTAGTGTACTTGATGGTGATAATCATGGTATTGCTGGTTTGCTGCTAAGATGAATGCTGGAATAGAAGCTGGAGTAGCTAAGGCAGGTGATTAGCCGCAGGAAATGGAACTGGTGGATTAAAAGTGCTGGGCAGAGTTTTGAGCCTGAGCTGAATTCGAATCAGCTGGTAGAATGGAATACAAGGAGGAAATGTTTGCTTGTGTTGGTGGTTGCTGGAATGCAATGAAATTGAGTTGGATCTTGAGATGAGCTGTAAATGAAGGCTGGAGTCGCTGCAGTATGGCAATGAACTGAAAGTTTGGCCTGAGATTGTTTTGAAACTGCAGCAACAATGCGAAAAGTGGGCGAAATTGGTGCACCGGTGAGCCTAGCCCGGAATGCTGGATTTCAGAGCTTGGAGTATGGATCATAATATTTCAGTGAATCGCGAAGGGGGTATGTGTTGGATACAATAGTTGGCGGCCGGATATATGAGCTACATGGCACGCTTTTGGGTGCATTTTCGCAAGAAATAAGAAGTTGGGTTGGATGATTCTTGTTGTGAATGTTTGAACTGCGTATAATTAGTTGAGCTGTTGGAAGTACGCACCTACTGGTGACAGTTTCAGATGGCAAAATTGGCCTGCGACAATTTTCCGGTGACAAAGTCCGGCGACCGGTGACCAGATTTCGGCCAAAACCCCATTTTTCCGACGATCATTTTTGGGACAGAATTTCTACACGGGTTTCTCTCGCTTGTGGGCTTGGTTGACTTCTATCTATTGGACCTTTGAAGGCTAGACCTAATTTTGGAACAAGAAGAGCTATAAAAGAGAAGACTTTCTCAAAACCTAATATCTTTGATATATCTATTATATCTTATCTTCTACTTTTGTTTCTAGGGTTTGTGAACATGATAGGGTTTCTCTTTCTTCTTGTTATGAACTCCATTAACATGAGTACTTAAGTTTATTATTGGTTATGAAATAATTGGATTTCACATAATATGGTTTTTGATATGATAAATTAGTTTTGTCTCCATACTTTATTGATTATGATTCACAATTTATATTGTTACATGATTTGAATGCTTGTTTGATCGAGTCGCGAATCGGTTGAGTTTGTTTTCATCTCTATTGCTAGATTAGGGTTTTTCATACGTAAAAGTGATATATTCCTTATTACAAGTAGCATGAATATGGTTATAGCTTGTAGTGATGCATCCTTATGATCATATGTGAACCATAACCTTTGTTAAATCGGATTAGTGCGTTTTCCACGTTCGATTGATTTAATTTGGATTGATTTCATAGAATTTAATGCATCTAGGGAATTAAACTTGATTAGTGCTTTTACACGTTAGGTTGTTCTCTTAGATAGAACTCATACTCGCATCTTTTAATGTGTTTGTTGATGACAAAAGGACATTAGCGGGATATTCTTGCGATCTAGGTATCCTAGGGATTTTGATAAAAGTTGAGATTAAATATCAATTCTACTTATTGTTTTGAAAGCATGTTTGTGAATGAAGATGAATCCTTAACCAATATATCTTCTATTTGATTTGTTTGCTTATTTATTTATTTGCTTTTATTTTATTTTTACTTTACAAAAATCAGAAAATCCCCCGCGTTATTTATAGGAAACCGAAACAACTTGACAACCTAGTCCTCTCTGTGGGAACGATCCGTTCTTGACCTTGCTATATTTTATATTTTGAGTAGTGAGAAAGTAAATTTATTTTTGACGCATACGACAACGATCAAATTTTGGCGCCGTTGCCGGGGAGGCAACAGTTGTCACTTGTTTTCGGTTTCTTATTTTGTTTTTAGTTTTTCCTATTTTCTGGTTTTTGACATAGTTTTGAGAACTCCTGTTTCAGGTACTTATTATGGACGGAGCATATTTGAGCAATGGATATGATTTTCAACCTCCTCAACACTGTGAAAATTACCCACCATCTTTGGGATGCAATCAAAACCAATTTATTGGCTATGATGCATATCCTAGAGAACCTTATGGTAATTTTCATACATACCAACAACAACCTTGTAGTAGGTATGTAAGTCAAGCACCTAGGTGGGATAATTCTACTTCTAATTGGCTTCATTCGAGTTGTATGCAGATTATGAATGGATTTCAAGATATGCAACAAAAGCTAGACCAACTTGACCGTAATAGAGAGAAGGTCGCACAAACCAATTTCTGGAACACTTCTTCTTACCCGACTCCATATCATAGTTATGATCATTCACCCATTCAAAGGGAAGAGTCATGGGAAAGAGAACCTAGTGTAGTCAACGGTGGTAAGCGTGTGAACGTCAGGAAACTTGCACAGAAATCATACAAGTTGGAAGATAATGGAGCCTCGGAAGAGCTTGTTAATGAAATTAGTAGGACCATCCATATGGAACTCAAACGACGTCGTGATAAAGGTTGGGAAACCGACGACGATTCTGATTTCGGTGATTCTGAAAATGAAGACGAAAATGATTGTGTTGAAAAGGACAAAGCTTTGGAGATATTTGATGACATTAGTGTTTTTGTCTCAACTCTTGATCTTTATAATGATCAAGCACCTATTCAAAAGGTACATGAGTATGATGAAACTAGTGTTTTACAGAACTTTGCAACATGGTTTGAGTCTTATGAATAAGAGTGTGTTGAGAATGTGATCGTTATGACCAATATTGTGGAAGACCCAATTGAGCTTGCATATGATTATAGTGAAGATGTTGATACCGAGATTTTGGTTAAGGCAGAAACGGACGAAGAATGGTTGCAAGGTTTGATAGAGGACCATGATATACAAGAGGTGAATAATTCACTTGAATTTTTCAAGGATGATGAGGATTCCGTGCTACAAGAGATTGTGCGAGGTTTGTCCAACCCTTTGCATATTGATTCTTCTCCTTTACCTCTTATTGGTTTGAATGTATGTGCTTCAAAAACATTATTAGATGAATTTGTTTCTCGATATCCGCCATTAGAAACATTAGATTCTCATACTATGAAGGTTTGTGAACAAGACACCGTGGAAGTACCCGACTCCTATATTCTTTATGCACTTCCAAGTGTGGACAAGAATAAGTGTGGGGGAAGATTTTATCGGTTAATAGCTTCGTTTTTTTTTTATATTACTAATATTTGTGTGAAGCTAGTGTTTGCAAAACAGGTGCTATGGGTGGATCCTCAACTTTTCCGATTATTGGTGTATGGGGAATTCAACTTGCATGTCGGGCTGACGACTTTAAACCAAGCGCTAAATGGGAGGCAACCCACCAGTTTTGTGTATCTATCTCTATCTTTTTATTTCTCAAGTCTTTTATCTTTATTTTCTTATTTTGTATATTTGCATATCAAAACTCCAACTTTTAGAGATTTTTGAACAATTTAGAATGAACACTAGCCTTTCTAAGTAAATGGAATTTTTTTCTTAACGATGAGGTGTATATATTGGCTGAGTTGGGATTAGATGCCAACTAAATAGCTTGTTTAGTGTTTATCCTCTATTGTTCCGAAATAGCTATGAGTTGGAGTAATATTTATTTTTTTATCATGCATTTTATTTTTCTTATTGTGTATATATATCATGTTATGAATTTCCCACATTGACTTTCATTGGACGATTCAATTTACATTGAGGACAATTTAAAGTTTAAGTGTGGGGGAGTGTTCTCATATAGAGTTTTTTTCCTTGTTAGTTTTCCCTTGTGTTCATACAAAAAAATGCTTTATAAACTCCGAAACCTAGAAACATGTGCCTTTAGGATGACACTATCAATCTAAATGGATGGAACCATCTTGGCTGTAGGAGTTGAGGAACCCATTAACTAAAAGGGACAGAATTATTCGAGTGTTAGAAATTATATGATAGTTGTTACCATATCTCGGAATATCACCATATCATGTTCTATTTTTATTTTTCCATATTTATCTATTGTTATCTAAGTGATTTGGTGGGTCACTAACATCGAATTGTTATTACTGCTAGGATGAAATAGAGTGATTGAGTTGCTAAAAAAAAAGAAAAAAAAAAGAGACCGACCAATTAGACCAATCGGAATAAAAAAAGACACTTGGATATCAATATGTGTGTGTTATCCCTGTCTCCGTCACCTAAACAAGCGTGGAATGCAGGATCCAAGGGAACTATCATGTAATCTGCTGACAAAAAGCATGCGCTTGGATCAAAAAGATCTAATCATGCTGTATAAAAAAAAAGTGAAAAAGAAAAAGAAAAAGAAAAGAAAAGAAATATTATTATTTTGTTGAATAAAGTCACTCCTGGTTCCCTTGTATATGCCGGTTGAGTTGATGTAGAAATAAGATTGTTGACTACTGGTTCACTTGTATATGCCAGTGCGTTGACACTAGAATTCAGACCAGTAGCTCAATCCAATAGGATTTTTAGGTTTGTTTTGGCAGTGACCTTCAGACAGATATGGGAAACACCGATCACTTGTTAACATTCGCAAACATCTACCTCTATATCCATCTTCTTAATCTTTACATTGTGATTGTGGTTAGTCAGATTCCGAGTTTTGTGGTTTTTTCAACTTTCTGAATAGAACTTAATTTACAGATATATTAATTTGGATTCGCATCAGGGTACCTCCTCTAATAGCCATTTTGGATTCGTTCATAGATTTGTCACAGGTAGCTGGAGTTGGAAATATAGGTTTTGTAGGTAGACCTCTTGTAAACCTTCACGAGACTAAAAATCGTCCACTAGGGGCACCTAGAGGTTTAAAAGCTTGTTATTTATGCTAAAAGTGATCGTAGCCTCGATGAGACGGAGTTGTATGTATGTTTTATAATTGTTTTGTTTGATTTTCTCGAGGACTAGCAAAGTATAAGTGTGGGGGAATTTGATAGGTATGATAAACACCTAATTTTATATCTAGTATTTATGCTTTCTTTGCGAGTTTTCATGTAAATTATGTATCTTATGCGTGTTTTTGAGTTATTAGCTAGGTACTCGGGAGACACACGGAGGAAAAGAAGAAAAAATCATCCTAAATGGAGCAATAAGGCGAAAAGGTCTCACAGGCCAGTAATATTGGGAGCCAAGTCTATGATTAAGGGGTATCCAGATTTTGGTTAAAAGAGAAGTGCTAAAAGCACCAAGAAAGAAACTTCAGGCACCCAATTTGTGGGTGTATTCGAGCATTTGGTGTCTCAAACCACCCCACCTAATAACCCTACACTGAGAGACAATTTCTCTCATTCGTCACATTTCAGTTTCTCAGAAATTGAGAATGAACAGCAGCCATGAAACTGAGAAAGGGAGACTGAATCTGAGATAAAGATAATGATGATGCTGAGAAGAAATTATTAGCTGTTGTTGTTCTCTGAGTACGTATGGCCGATCGAGATGAGATCGCAGATAGTTAGATTTGGTTTTGAGTTCGATTCTTTGCCGAGAGAAGCCAATGAAGAAACTCAAGCTGTTGCCATTGAATGATGAAGATTAATGTGTGTTTTTGAGTTTGTCGAATGTTTAAATGAATGGGTTTGTGTTACAATTGAATTACTCATTGCAGGGAAGGAGTTGTGCAATCTCTGATATACAGCCAGTGCACAAATTCCACCAGTATTTTAGGCGCACAGAAGGTGTTTGTAGAAATTCCTGCATCGCATGTGTTGCACAAATCAAATTCAATGCCAACAATTAGCTGAATCAGGCCTTTCCAGTAGCTAGATATGAGTAATTGGGTCGTGTGTGATGGGTTAAGAGAAGTTCAGGAAGGCAGGAAGTACACGGAGATTGGATTAAGAGTTGGCACAAGACTTGTGTTGTTGAGTTTGATTTGAGAAGAGTCCGGGCTTTGTGATATGCTGAGAAATCAGTCCCAAGTTGTTGTATGCGGTTGGAATTTAAGCCAAGAAGAAGGAAAAGATAATGGGTTTGTTAGCATGTGATGGCGTTGATGATTCAAGGGAATTTTCGGTGAAGCATGGAAGGATCCGAGCAAGTCAGAGAGGTGAGAGAGCATTGATGAGATGTTGCACTGATATTGCAGGTAGTATTGTTGTTGCTGGAGGAATTGGATGTGCTGGCAAGAGTTGGAGCAAATGGGTGCATTGGTTGAATTGCAGGTGCTGCGATGATAGAAAGTAGTGTACTTGCTGGTGATAATCATGGTATTGGTGGTTTGCAGCTGAGATGATGCTGGAATAGAAGCTGGAGTAGCTATGGAAGGTGATTAGCCGCAGGAAATGGAACTGGGGGATTAAAAGTGCTGGGTAGAGTTTTGAGCCTGAGCTGAATTCAAATCAGCTGGTAGAATGGAATACAAGGAGGAAATGGTTGCTTGTGTTGGTGGTTGCTGGAATGCAATGAAATTAAGTTGGATTCTGAGATGAGCTGCAAATGAAGGTTGGAGTCGCTGCAGTATGGCGATGAACTGAAAGTTTGGTCTGAGATTGTTTTGAAACTGCAGCAACAGTGCGAAAAGTGGGCGAAATTGGTGCACCGGTGAGCCTAGACCGGAATGCCGGATTTCAGAGCTTGGAGTATGGATCATAATATTTCAGTGAATCGCGAAGGGGGTATGTGTTGGATACAAGAGTTGGCGGCCGGATATATGAGCTACATGGCACGCTTTTGGGTGCATTTTCGCAAGAAATAAGAAATTGGGTTGGATGATTCTTGTTGTGAATGTTTGAACTGCAGAGAATTAGTTGAGCCGTTGGGAGTATGCACCTACTGGTGACAGTTTCATATGGAAAAAGTGGCATGCGACAATTTTTCGGCGACAAAGTCCGGCGACCGGTGACCGGATTCAGGCCAAAAACCCAGTTTTCCGGCGAGCGTTTTTGGGACAGAATTTCTACACAGGTTTCTCTCACTTGTGGGCTTGGTGGACTTCTATCTATTGGACCTTTGAAGGCTAGACCTAATTTTGGAACAAGAAGAGATATAAAATAGAAGACTTTCTCAAAACCTAATATCTTTGATATATCTATTATATCTTATCTTCTACTTTTGTTTCTAGGGTTTGTGAATATGATAGGGTTTCTCTTTCTTCTTGTTATGAACTCCATTAACATGAGTACTTAAGTTTATTATTGGTTATGGAATAATTGGATTTCACATAATATGGGTTTTGATATGATAAATTAGTTTTGTCTCCATACTTTATCGATTATGATTCACAATTTATATTGTTACATGATTTGAATGCTTGTTTGATCGAGTCGCGAATCAGTTGAGTTTGTTTTCATCTCTATTGCTAGATTAGGGTTTGTCATACGTAAAAGTGATAGATTCATGATTACAAGTAGCATGAATATGGTTATAGCTTGTAGTGATGCATCCTTATGATCATATGTGAACCATAACCTTTGTTAAATCGGATTAGTGCGTTTTCCACGTTCGATTGCTTTGATTGGCCTAATTTCATAGAACTTAATGCATCTAGGGAATTAAACTTGATTAGTGCTTTTACACGTTAGGTTGTTCTATTAGATAGAACTCATACTCGCATCTTTTAATGTTTTTGTTGATGACAAAAGGAGATTAGCAGGTTATTCTTGCGATCAAGGTATCCTTGGGCTTTTGATAAAAGTTGAGATTAAATATCAATTCTACTTATTGTTTTGAAAGCATGTTTGTGAATGAAGATGAATCCTTAACCAATATCTCTTCTATTTGATTTGTTTGCTTATTTATTTATTTGCTTTTATTTTATTTTTACTTTACAAAAATCAGAAAATCCCCCGTGTTATTTATAGGAAACCGAAACAACTTGACAACCTAGTCCTCTTTGTGGGAACGATCCTTTCTTGCCCTTGCTATATTTTATATTTTGAGTAGTGAGAAAGTAAATTTATTTTTGACGCATACGACAGCGATCATTGGTTGGTGACCTTGGACGGATAAGATTTGCATCTTAGATGGAAGGATGGCCGTTAATTGTTGTAGGCCTATGTTTTTGGTAGCCGCATGGGGAGGCCAACATGGTATGGCGCGACAAGGTGGCTGGCACTGCATGCCATTGGCACATTGGGCCAAGGGTTTGGTATGTACGGTTTGTCATGGTGGGGCCAAGGCAAGGTGTGGTTGGCTTGGATAGCATGGTTGGCATGCCTTGGCGCGGTAGGAGTGGCTGGCATGGTTTTCCATTGGCATAGTGGTGCGACTATCTTGGTTGGGATGCCTTGGCGCGATAGATGTGGATGACATGGTTTTCCATTGGCACAGTGGTGCGGCTAGCATGGTTGGCATGCCTTGGTGAGGTAGATATGGCTGGCATGGTTTTCCATTGGCATACTGGTGAGGCTAGCATGGTTTGCATGCCTTGGCGTGGTAGATATGGCTGGCATGGTTTGCCATTGGAACAGTGGTGAGGCTAGCATGGTTGGCATGCATTGGCGCGATGTCTGGCATGGTTTTCCATTGGTGTAGTACCAGAATATCGCCACAACGATATTCTCACGATAGAAACGACACTTATGCGAGAAGCCCAAACATTTCTACAAATATTAACAACACTTTGACGAGAGTGTCGCAAGATTCTTCAACAACATTTGGTGAGCGTCACAAAAGAGTGATATAATGGTCAACGATTGAAGATATATGAGAAGAATAAGTTTGCTTCACGACGGTTACAAAGCTGGTGATGGTGAAGACTAAAGTTATGGCGATGAGATCGCAGAATAGATCCGAATTAAGGGGAAATCTTAGCTGTCTTCCACTATGTATTTTCCTATATAAAGGGTTAGATTAAATCCAGAGGATGATGATGTACTTTTGAGAGCTGAGAGAATTTTGAGGAGAGAGAAACTCCAGAAAGAAAGTTGTACTTCTGAGTTTTAATATCTCTTGTAAATCTTCCTGAAAGTGAATTAATAAAAATGTTGTTGTTTATTCACAATTATGACTTAGTTTTCATAGATTCTTGACAAAGGTGTAGTGTAGGAAATCCTACAACTACATTTTGGCACTAGAAATAGGGAGAATCAATCTAAGAAAACTCAAGTTACAACTTGAAGATTTGAAAAAATTGTTAGAATTGGAGAAATGGCTAGAAGGAGAAGAAACACATCAGAACCGCCAACAACTGTGAGGAGGAGTAAAAGACTTGCAGGTGAAGGAACAGGTGAATTAGAAGAATCTTTAAGAATGAGATCAGGAAGAAATAGAACAAGAAATGAAGCAGAAAACTCAAATCAACAGCCGAATCAACAAGCACAATCGCAAAATAGGGATGTGGATTATGATAGAGTGAGCGTACACACTTGGAGGTTGGATTCAATGGAAGAAGCAGAAAATCGACAATTAAGAAATGGAGAAGAAGGAGAAAGAAATCAAAGAATGGCTGGAGAATTAGTTCATGTGGGACGTGAAAATGGGACAGTAGATGATCTGAGGCAAAGAACACAGGAAGAAAGGAGATTAGACGCGGAGGAATGTGCGAATCTAACAAGACAAAATCATGAACTAAGAATGGAGAATTTGAGGTTACAAAGAAGGAGGTCAAGAAGTACTGTAAGATCAAATTCAAGATCATTCAGGGAAGAACCAAGGAGAGATTCCCCAATGAGAAATGTTAGAGAAGAAGTACAAAATTTAAATAGGGAACAACATCATAGAGAAGGAGAGATAATTGGCGATTGTTATAATCTGCATGACAATAGAAATCAAGAGGGAAGAAACAACCAAATTGAAGAAGAGAATCCAGAGGAAGGTAGAAGGATATTGCATGGGCGAGAGAATCAAAGCAATCAAAGAATAATTGAAGAAGAAATTAAAAGATACTATACTGAACAAGTGCGCCTGGCTTGCGAGAAAGAAAGATTAAGAGCAGAAGTAGAAGAGCAAGAATTTCGAGAGGTAGTATGACAAAATAACCATGAAAATCGAGAAAGAAGACGTACAAAAAATCGCTATAATGATAATATTCAAGAGGAGTATGATAGGATACAAAGGAGAATAGAGAGACAACAAAGAGAAATGAAGAAATTCGCAGAGAAGAAGATAGGCAACTGCGATTTCAAGAGGATGGTGAAAGAGAAAATTGCAGAGAAAGACAGGATGATGATGAAGAAGGAGATACGCAAAATCTCGCAAGACAAGAAAGACAAGAACGCAGAAGAAGGGAAGCTGCATTAAAAAGGCCAATGGAACAAAACTCAGTTGAGAATGAGAAAATTCTGAGAGAGTTATCAGAAATGCGAGGAATGATAAGCAATAGAAGAGAAGGAGGTAGAAGGCAACTTGATGAAGCTATTGAAGAAGCTGCGAGGACTCCATTTACTTAAGAAGTACAGTTAAGAGGAATACCTCCAGAATGCAATTTACCAGCATTAACCAGCATTTTTGATGGGACTACTTGTGACGTTCAACACGTTAAAGCTTATGTTAGATGTATGCTACAGTGGGAGAATCATGATGCTGTGTTATGCAAATATTTTGCATCCAGCTTAACTGGCGAAGCGTTGAAATGGTTTGAAGGATTACCAAAAAATACTATAACTTCTTTTGATCATTTACAAGCTATATTCTTAGGAGCGTACATCAGCAACAATTCATCGCGACCGGGTATTGAAGATGTGTTTGGGCTAAAACAGAGAGTTGGTGAGAGTCTGAAGCACTTAACTATAAGATGAAAGTAAATGTGCAACGAAATGACTGGAAGAGTGGATGAAAGATATCTGATCCTATCCTTCATTAATGCAATGTTCGCGACTAATTTAATGTACATTCAGATTTTCAGAATCAAAAATACAATCACCATGACAGAATTGCGAGAACTGCAGGAAGAATACATTGATTTGGAGGAGAAACAAAATGAGATGGAATCATACCCAACCATGAACACCAGATCTCTGGCGGAAAATGGAAGTTTACTCCCTAAAATGATAAATAATGTAGCGAGCACCTCGCAATCACAACAAGAGAAAGTGGTTATCGATAACCAACAAAAATTAGTAGCGATGGGCAGTCGAAATCAAGAAGAATATGAAAGGGAGAAGAATTATTATAATCGCGGTGGGAACAATAAGATTCAAAGACTCGATCAACCTCAAGAAACTTATGGTGGACAAAGGCAGAATAATTTTAAAGGACAAGGTAATCTGAGGATAATCTGGGAAGAAATTAAGATGCCCGCTCTCAATACTAGCATAGAAAAGATTTTGGAAGCTATCATTTTAATGGAAAATATACCCTCTCCGTGGAACATGGGAAAAGAACCCCATCTAAACAATCAAAGTCAAGAATTCTGTCATTATCATCATTTTCATGGTCACTCAGTAAACGATTGTAGGAATGTGAAGAGAATAATCTTGAGGATGATTGATCAGGGAAAGTTAAATCATTTTCTAGTAGGACATCCACAATCTCGGCCAATTACCTTGACACAGAAACTCGCAGAGTGAATGCTGTAAAAGGAGCGGAAACATTCGTAATAGAAGTTGGAACCAAAGCAAAGAATTTGTTTTGTAATTCTATTGTACATTCACGTAGAACTATAGAGGATTTCCATGACAATATTTTAAGCAGGGTCTTCGCGAGATACACAGATGGATGAGAGATATTGAATATCGCGAGATCATTGCCATTAGAGGAGTGGCAGAAGCAAACTCTATCTTTTACCGTGCAAGATGTACCTGAGGTTGGTGAGCATCATGATAATCCACTGGTCGTACGATTAGAGATTAATCCAAAACAAATGCAAGAAGAAGATGAAGAGAATGATAGTAAAGATGAAGATTCTTGGGCCATCAACAAAGTCTTAATAGATACAGGGAGTTCTGTTGATATCTTATTTTATCATACCTTTAAAACCATGGGAGGAAAAGACGAAGATCTAATTCCATCAACATACAAAATCTATGGTTTTAATGGCATAGCTAACAAACCGAAGGGGGAAATTGAAATACAGATACCGTTAAAAGGAATATCTTCAAAAATCTTATTTTGCGTTGTGGACATCGAATCACCTTACAATGCCTTGATAGGACGACCTTGGTTATACGGGATATTGGATGTAGCATCTACTTATCACCATTGTATCAAATTTCCTCATCCAAAAGGTGTTGGAGTTATTAAAGGAGACCGGGGAGAAAGCAAGAAATATTATGAAATCGATATGAAGTCTTGCGAAGAAAGAGCTGAAAAGAATAGCAATTGGAAGTGCAAAATCAAGCAACGACAGAAATGTGAAAGGTTAATGATTGATGCGATAGAACGGAAAGACGATATAAAAGCTGATGGCGGGCGTCTCGCAGAAAAGGAAACAATAGCAAAACGCAGCAGAAAAGCAGAATCAGAAAATAGTAAGTAGAGAGGTAAAATGATGAACCTTAGAGAACTCTACAAATAATTTGTTTGAAAAATATATAATTGAACAAAATATCCTGCTTGAAAGAATCGCAAAGGCTTTACCAAAATGATCAAAGTTATGAAATCCTATCAGAGTTACAATACTCGCGAGAAACGCGAATAAAATTTCGCAGAGATTAAAAGAATGGGACGAACCTTTATGGCGTGCACCCTAGTTCGCGAATAAAATTTCGTAAGAGGCAAATGTAATACCTAATAGCGCGTCATATAAGGGGGTATCTCTTGACATGACTCAGCGATAAGGTTATACCCCTGCTGGAACCTGAGTCATGCAGACGATGGGGTTAAAGAAAACCTATCCAGGAGAGAGATCTTGGATTTCCAATTATATAAGGTTAAACCCTGATTGGACGACCGAGAATCTCTTCCAATAAGTGCAGAGTATGACCAAGGCGCCGAGGTACACGGTTAAGCCAAGGGTGCCCGGAGCGTACGAAACTCTCTTGCCATCCTTGGTAAGTCTTGGCTACAATGCACTTGGCCTGAAGAAAACCCCACCTAGGGTGCAATCTTGTCACTATAAGCCATATAGGCATAAAGGACAAGAGGCTGCGAAAAAAGCTGGTTGTTGGTAAATATGGATGGGAGGAGCTAGTCTTGTATGGCCGATGTGCCCTCCTTGAAGGGGAAACCAGGTGGAAGATAATGGCGGCACCCTCCATTAGGGAGATGATAAGTGTCTTAAGACGGCAATGTCATGGGGCTTTATGATTGCAAGAACATTTAGGCATGTCATATTGTCGCGTGACGTAAATGATGCAGAGGCAACAAGCCACGAGAGCAATGTTAAGATGAGATCAATGGTTTGTTACATGAAAATGTAAATAGGTCCTGCGATTTCATCGCAAGACGACAATGTCACGAGGCTTTGATCTTGCGAGAGAGCTTAGACTTGTCATATTGTCGCAATACAATCAAGATATAAAGATAAGACATGATCAATGGGTCAATACATGCAAATGTAAAGACGTCCTGCGATTTTGTCGCAGAAAGAAAGAGTGTGGCAAAGTAAGACCTTTAATTAGGAAGGCACAATAAGACCACAAGATTATTGCGATAATACTCACAGATGTTACGAGAATTGCGATTTCACCCAATTATCATTGACGGAAAAATCGCCAATATTAAGGCAAATTTTAAATTTTTATTTAAACTTTTAATCAATTTTTATATTGCATATGAATAATAGAAGCAAGTATGGGAATGTATGAGAACAATGAAATTATTATTCATCTATCATATAAAAATTGCATAGAAACAGGCACGCAGATAATTAAAAGAATAATAGTTATATTGATTGATTAACTTGCAGAAAAAGAGCTGTTTTATGATTCTTACAGGTATAAGTAAAGAGGCAAAAGAAATTTACAAATTTAGAGAAACTAACGGCAATGTTACAGAAAAAAGAGAAGGAAAAGGAAGAACTAGCTAGATCCATCGCCATCTTCTCTATCAGACTCCTCTTCATTGTTAGATTTTTCACCTTCATCATCATTATTATCATTTTGTTCCTCGTCAGAATCCTCAGCCTCACTATCAGAGATGTCGAGATATGGAATCACTCTGGGTACTTCTTTTGCAAGATCAGGATATATAGAAGAACAAATCCCATGGTCATTGCAAACCAAATTAACAGAATCATTGCGAACAACAATGAGAGATCTGAAGTTCGCGGTAGTGATGCCAGATTGCTTCTTCAACTGTGAATATTTATTATTGCGAGCAGCAAGAGTATTCGCGAGTTGATCCTTCTCCTTTTCTAGTTCCTTGATTTTTTCAAGATAACCTTTCTCAACTTCTACAAGAATATGGCAACAAGTTAGAAATTTTATAAAGAAGAACAATAAAAACAAGAAACTAGCGAGAAGAAGATTAGCTAATAACCTTCTCTGTTAGAAATCATATCTCTAATTAGAGCCGTCTGTTCAACTAAAAGGCTAACATTTACACCTAAATTATTTCTGGCATTATCAAGAACCTTCGCAGCCCAAGAAAACTCATCATCGCTATTAATGAGGAGACGATATCGAATTTGAGTCTCCCTCGCAATAAGATCTTCATTCTCGCGGATAAGTTTATCTCTGACCATTTGAACGTCAAGGAGAGTTTTATGAAAATATGCTAAGGTTTTAGATCCCTTTTTTATGGAAAGATCCTTCTCGTCAATAAGATCGCTATTCTTCTGCCTTAATTTATCTATTTCTTTCTTTGAATCAAAATAAAGGCGCCTATATTTGTTAGTTAAGCCTAAATTGAATTTGTGTTCAAGTTTTAAGAGATTAAACTTGGATCTAAGTTCGTCTATGGGGAGGGAGTTAATCTTATCATCTGAGAAATTACTTAAGGAATTATTAAGACTAGTAAGAAGAGTATGATCATCTGAGGTTTAGGGGAAAGTTTGAAAGATTATAGCCTCGTCAGTAAGACCATAAACATCTGCAAGTTAAAAGTGATTGCTTGAATAAGCCGCGATAGAATAAAAGGAATTAAGAAAGATGGGAAATCAGTCATACCATAGAGTTGTTGGTTAGCTCTATCAAGATTAATGATCTTTTTCTTATTAACAGAAGCTTATGTCTCCAATTGTTTATTCTTCTTGCGAAGCTCTATATTTTCAGACTCTAGTATTTCCTTATCTTGGAGAACTTTAGCTGCTTTTTCTTCAGCATTGACGCATCTTTTATCTAAGTCAGAAGCAACAGAAAAAGCATCTCTTCCAACCTATGAAGAAAAGAAATAAATTAAAATCTAGCGATAGAGAAAATATGAACAAATTGAAGAAATGAAAACATACCAAGGCACCAAGAGAATTCAAGAGACTGGGAGTCAGCGATCTTGAGATTCCTTGGAGAGAATCATTATCCACTAAAATAGGAGCATCGCAAACTTGAGCAAGGGCTTGGGATGTCTTTTCAATCATTTCATCCTTGTCATTAGTAGTCATGCTGTGGGAGATATCACTAAAAATCCTAGATAGATGAGTCATTGAAGAATCAGAAGAAGAGGAATTTCTTATTGAAGGAAAATCTCCAACATTAAACTCCTCGTCAATATCCTTATCAAGAACAACACTGGGATTCTCTGGAATTATTTGAGGAGTTGAAGAAGAAGAAGGTTGAGTTTTTAATTTCTTTAGCGGAGGATCGCTAGATTCATCATTGCGAGGGGCAGAAGATCTTCCCTTAGAAGAAGTAGTAGGCTTCTCCTTTATAGATTTCCCAGATGGTTCCTTTGGAGATTTCTCCTTGATTTTTGGAGGAGGCAGTGGTTCTAATTCTTCAATTTCCTGCGAGCACAGATGAAGATAAGAAATAGGGGCAACAATATATTGTTAAAATTTATGAAAAAATATTTCTTACTTCATCTGTAAAAGATCTCATAGCCAAGAGAATGTTGGGTTTCCTAAGAGTTTGATAGCTGAGTTTCATTCTATCAATCTGAGAAAAATCAGAAAAGTTAGCGAGAATATAAAGAAGACAATAAATAATAACATGAAAAGTTGAGAGAATATACTTCTTTAGATCTTTCAGGCAAGTTGAAGACCCAGGGTTGATGTTCTGCAAGACTCGAGGGAAGTTCGCGAGAACCAGATATATAAGGACCTTCAAGACTTAATGGGAAGATGAACCACTTGTCATCTCTAGAATGACGAGGATCTTGGTTAGTAGATGTATGAAAGTCAATATCCATCATAAGAGCATTGTCACCATCGACCTTCTCTTTCTTCAAACGAACACCCCAACATGTATTATCCCTCTTCATAGGGACAATACTATAGTTTACAAAAAAGTTTTCCACAGTATAATCGCAAGAAACAATGGGGACATCTTTGAACAAAGGATTCTTTAGAGCCTTGGGATAGCGAGTTCCTTTACCAGCGCCACGAGAAGCATATTCAAGTAGTAATCTGATGCAATCCCCACCTAATTGGTATATTGCTCGTGAGAATCTCTCGTCAGAAATTATTTGATAAAACAACGGAAGCTCAGGATCATAAAGAGGGATGGGAATACCAGCTTCAAGTTATCCTAGCGATACTATGATTTTCTCGCGAGAACATTGGTCATCAGTAAATAGTTTAAGAGAAAGTTCTGATTTGGAATCTTGTTCTGGAATCAAAGATAAGTTAAAACCTTTAAGTCTGAGTTTCTCACGCATTCCATTGAAGGCCTTCAAATTTTTAGCACCAGCAGCAACCATTTTTGAGTATGGGAATGAAAGAATAAATCATAGTTGTTATAGAAGCGCAATTCGCGGAAGAACAATAAAAATTGCAGAGAGAATACGGAGAGAAGAAAGAAAAAAATAAAAGAGAAAAAGGAGAGGGATGAGAAGAGTATTTATAGAAGAAGAAATTTCTCGAAGAAGATGAAGGAAATTAATGCAAACAAGAGACGTGGGTGGTCAGATCGCGAGCGATTCTGAGAAGACGTGTCAAAAATTTATTAGAAGAAAAGATTCGTGAAAACAGCTGGCGAAGGACGAAGAAATCTGAAAAGATAAGCAATTATGGCATTTTAGATTCTCATATCTTCTCTTCTTCGCAGAAAAGACATGAGAAGAGGCAAGATGTAGTACCAGAATATCGCCACAACGATATTCTCGCGATAGAAACGACACTTCTGCGAGAAGCCCAAACATTTCTACAAATATTAACAACACTTTGACGAGAATGTCGCAAGATTCTTCAACAACATTTGGCGAGCGTCACAAAAGAGTGATATAATGGTCAACGATTGAAGATATATGAGAAGAATAAGTTTTCTTCACGACGGTTACAAAGCTGGCTATGGTGAAGACTAAAGTTATGGCGATGAGATCGCAGAATAGATCCGAATTAAGGGGAAATCTTAGCTGTCTTCCACTATGTATTTTCCTATATAAAGGGTTCGATTAAATCCATAGGATGATGATGTACTTTTGAGAGTTGAGAGAATTTTGAGGAGAGAGAAACTTCAGAAAGAAAGTTGTACTTCTGAGTTTTAATATCTCTTGTAAATCTTCCTGAAAGTGAATTAATAAAAGTGTTGTTGTTTATTCACAATTATGACTTAGTTTTCATAGATTCTTGACAAGGGTGTAGTGTAGGAAATCCCGCAACTACAATTGGCACAGTGGTGCGGCTAGCATGGTTGGCATGCCTTGGCGCGGTAGGTGTGGCTGGCATGGTTTTCCATTGGCACAGTGGTACGGCTAGCATGGTTGGCATGCCTTGGCGCGGTAGATGTGGCTGGCATTGTTTGCCATTGGCACATGTGGTGTGGGAACTAGGGTTTGGCCTATCGAAACCCTAATTAGTATTAAAAAAAAAGGTACCTTGGTAATTTTCTCTTAGACAAATTAAAGGGTACAATAAATGTGCTTATTGGAGACATTATTACTCAAGTTCTGTGACGTCACTGTCTGATTAGGGTTTTACGATTTTAACCCTAAGCTAAAAACCACCATCAACATTAAGTCCCCTGCTTAGCTCGGAACGGGTGCATCTTTTCGAGGTAAGCATAAGATGGTGACGGGCTAGGAAAAAAATCGAAACAATAAGTCGTGAAAAGATGGTCAGGAAGGTCCGACTAACCTTTTTCAAGATGTAAGGATAGTTCATGATCCCCGTGTTTTGAGGCCTTGCATAGATTCTATTTGTGGTGTAGACCGTGAAGTGGTGAGATGAAGATCTTCAGATTAGTATGGATATGCATCATCTTGGTTAGGTTATGGAATATCATGACGCTAGCTTGGAGAGTTGTTGGTGTTGCTGGCTTGGCTTGGTGCGACTTAAAACGGAGCCGCTGGCGTTGGTCGGATTGGAATGGGAGCCGCGGGTGTTGTGCGGATTAGAATGGAGTCGTCAGCAATGGCCATCTTAGAATGGAGCCGTCAGCATTGGTCGGCTTGGAATGGAGCCGCTTGCGTTGCGCGGCTTAGAGTAGAGCTATCTTGAGTTCCTCGGAAAGATGACGACTGGCTTTAGTTTTGTGGAAGGATGACGACCGGCTTTAGTTCCGTGGAATGATGGAAACTTTGTCTAAATTAGGGCATGGCATGCCTAAACCCTAATTAGCGCCCTTTACTAGAATCGCTGTAGAATTCTCGTTTAGAATCGGATTTTGACGGTCCTCCCTCCTTTCTGAACTGAAAAGAATTTCCTAACTCCCCCCTTACGTGGGAATATTTAGGTTTTGAGCTCATTCGGGAGGTGAAAACAGCTCGACAGTAAAATTTAGGAGGAATATTGCAGGCCCAAGGCGGCATAGTCGTGCCCACTCATATATTACCGTTCATGGAGCAAGAGGGAATCTTCATTCTTTTCAAACTCTAGAAACTCCGTCCGCATGAAAAGAGGTATCGACCCTATTCTGTTGCTCGTTTGGATCTGTGCTTTCGTCTGCAATGTCTCTCTAGCGGATTCGAAAATTTACAAAAACTCAACTGCATTATTGGGATGGATGGATAAAATATATGCTCGGCAACGATCATGTCAGGGCTAATCTTGGAGATTGGTGTTGAGTTGTCGGTCCATCCTTGACTTGAGGTTGTTCAATGTCTGGACCTTCTGATCGCGATGATTGATATGTTGTGGATGATTTTATGGTAGAAATCTTCCGAAGACACAGGATGAAATAAATGAGTTGGGAGACATTTTGTTGCCGATATGCTGCTATCAAGTCTTCAAGGACTTTGTTCCAAGAGACATCCTTCGAACCAGCTTCTGAATCTTAGGTGATGAGTAGTCCCCAGTTATATTTCTGTTAGATACGATAGCATGGTCGGATATGTGAATGTATATTTGTGGCGTTCTTTGGAGTTTTCAATGCACATGTACGGCTTCATGTTGAGAAATTATCGCGGCTCGTAGAACTTCGGCAGTGATGATGTTGAAATCATAAATAACCAGGTTGAGGGGAGTGAAAGCGTCTCATGATGGTAGTCCCAATGTATACGCTACTTTCATCGCATCTCCTTGAATCCATGTCCACGGGATTGGATACAAGCTTATTGTACTCTTCTGGATGTGACACTGGGATGCACATGGACAAAATATTTTGGATAGAGAAGAGGCATGAATAAGAGAGTTATGTTGTTTATCGTGGCTCCCTCTATTTCTTCAAGAAAATATTTCAGCCGCGTCTCTGGAGTTATCTCATGAGTCTTTGATGGTCGTCGGGATGGACTGTGATGAGCAGTCCCCAGTTGCATATTTCTTTAGTTTCTGAAGTTGTTTTCCTCTGAGCAGGCTTGGGATCCACCGCGTCCTCGTAAAATGTTGAAGGCGTCTTCTAGATAGAGAGGTGATGATATTCTTGCGATACACCCTTGAAGAGTAGATGACCTTGTTGTGATTATGGCCTTTTGGTTGACTGTGTCTTCTGAGATTTGACAGTGAAAGGATTACGTGTAGATCCTCAGTCCCCAAGTATGGTTTTCATGTTTCCATCTTGTATGGTCAGTGGGTTGACCATAATAAAGACATCACCATAGTGCGTTCGTACTGGTGATTTTGTTACTTCTTCCACGTGAAACTAAAATATGGAGGAGTATGGGTTACCTTGTAGTGATTGATGCTGCGGTGAAGCTCTGGCCGGTATCAAAAAATGAACGGCAATAGTTCTAAGTAGCAAATGTAATCATAGGAGACTGCATTGTCTTGGAACAAAGTAGGTTGGCTAGAATTGTATGGGCATCCATGGAAGTAAAATGATTGTATGGATGCGTAAGCGTGCAAACTGTCCATGGTCATGAGTTTTGACGGGATGGATCAAAAGGTAGCCATGACTACGAAGATTGGATGGCTGTGATCATGATCCTTGACACGGGGAGTATGGTGGCACGACCCTTTGCAGGAAGGTGTGGTGTTGAAGCGGTTTCGGCTCTTGGAGATGACATTGAAACTTAAGGAGCCAAATGCTGCTTCGGATCCTGGAGTATATTATGAAGATAACGCTGAAGCGGAGCGGCTTCTAAAGCAAACGTTGAAGTGGAGCGGCTGCTGAAGTGAACGTTAAAGCGGAGCGGCTGCTAAAGCGAACGTTGAAGCAGAGTCACTTCTAGAGATAACGTCGAAACGGCGCATTGAAACTCTCAGAGCCTTGATGGTTACAATAATGAAGTCGGAGACTGCGTCACTTAGCATTTTGTCAAACTCGACATCCCTCAAGTGAATAGTAGTTAGGAGTCCCCAGTTCAATATATTGATCGTGCTTTCCATGAGAGGTTGGGGTTTGGGAACGGCTTCTCTGGATGGAAACATCTGCTTTCCTGATGCAGTACGGTTGAGGGATGCAAATATGTCTTGACGCTACGCCTTGGAGAAATATAGAATCTCACATAACTATTTCATCATAGACTGCACGATTTTATGGGCGAGGTCCCCAGAAATCATGCATCTCCTGACGGGAAGAGGGTCTCTGTGAATTCAGGAGGGTTGCTGATTTTCTTTGCCACGATTTTGGAGAAGTCATTCCTGATCTTTACGTGTGATGAAATTGGATTGCTGATTCCCTTCTACTGGGCGTTCAAAAGCAACGCGAGCCCTTTCATCTATAAACTCACGTCCTGCTGAAGTGCCTGCGCCGGATGTTAAAAGTATTCCTTGTCATCTCCCTCTTGGGTTGACGTGAATCTTATGGTGGCCGCTCCGTCAGTGTCTTGAGGAAATAAGTATCTCTTTCCGAGTTATAAACACGTCTGTATGATCCTTACGAGAACCTTTTGTCTTTCCATCAAATCAACAGTGCTAAAAGGAGGTCGGCTCTTCCAGTATCTTTCCCTGATGGTGGAGTAGCTGCGTCTCTGGTGACGGTTAGAGCTGTCATACTTGAAGAAACGTTGGGTGGCGGAAGCGTCTCTGGTTCTGGTGATCGTAGGTGTATCGTGCAGAGATGGCATGGTTTTGATCATGGGGTACTGGAGCCATGGCGCTGTTTTTAAGGGTGAGGATGGCGCTTCTTTGGGCTGGTTGTGTAGCGGAGAAGATGGCGCTGGAAGGGTGCAAGCTATTAGCGTAGGAAAGGATGCAAGCTTCTGGCGCTGGAAATATGCACGTTATTAGTGCTGGATAGATGCAAGCCTCTGGCGATGGAAGGATCCAAGTTGTTAGCGCTGGATCGGCTTGGAATGGGCGCTGGCTTGGCGTGGGGGCTGGCTTGGATTTGGTATGGCGCGGAATGTTGGCTAGTCATGGTGCGGACTATTGGATTGGCACGGTGCTGACTGTTGGCTTGGCATGGTGCTGGCTTGGCATGGAGCGAACTGTTTGTCACCTTGAGGCTTGTTCTTGCGGGCCCAGTTGCCTCTTTCCATACGTAGCTCAAACAGGATATCCTTTCCTTATTCAAATTCCAAAAAGTGTTATGCTTATGAAAGGGGTTGGCTACCCTTTTTATCTCGTATCCTTTTTATCACGTCCTGGTGTTAGCGGTAGCATGGTAGCAATAAAGTGGGAAAGCATATTCCAGCTATGTACTCCAGCGGTTCTCTTCCAATTTGTTCTCTTGTTTTCTTGTGTTAGTGCAAACCCTAGCCATAGGTATGCCTTCCATAAATCTGTAGAATATTTTTCTTTTGTACTGGTGTAAACCCTAGCCATGGGTATGCCTTTCATAAACTTTTAGAAATACTTCATCATAGATAATTCCTCTTTGAATATCACCGTAGTAACGTCGGTTACCTCATGAATGGTAACGGGTAATCATTATTATGAAAAATAGGCATGTACTGGTGGACGACTGTTTTTTTTTTAAAGGAAAATGAAACGCCTAGTTTATGGTTTTAATTTCCTGGATTTCTTGGGTTGATAGACAAATGTTACCTTGAGGGTTTTGGATTATTCTTTTAGAATGAATTATTTTGGAATGGATTTTTTTGGGAATGATGTTGTCTTGGTTACGATTGTATGTGACGCAAACATCCCAGGAAAACCATGGAACCGTGTGTTGGTAGATGACATGGGTGAAACAAAACATGGCTATCGGTTTTATTATTCCCGTGAAAACTTGAAATAACAAACCATGTATCTTGTCTAGGTAAGACTTACTCGATTTTTCAGGTCTTCTGATGAAAAGGGAACCTTCCAGGTGTAAGACCGAGTTTTATGGGAAGCACCGCCGTGATTGTGGAAATTCCCCAGTCATCTCATCTGATAATCGAGTCGTCGATCCCTGGTTGAATCATTTGCTTTTAATCTCTAGGAAGTACCTAGTCATCCCTTATCGTGTCAAGATTGATAACCGGGTCGTCTGGTAAGTGATTCGTCGATCCATGAGCGGATCGACTGCTTCTACCATCTTGATGTCTGAGTCGAAGCATGAGATCGATGGTCGAAAATTGACATTGTAACCGAAAGATCAATCTCCCACTGTGGTCGCCAATTGTTTGAGGGTGAAAACGGTTTCTGCTGATTTTGGTAATTTTGGGTGTGTGGGTGAAAAACGAATTGAAACCCTAAATAATGTACTGCAAGGGAGTACTTTAGATTCGAGAGATCAATCTGTACAAATTCGGCCTAAACCAAGAAATGGCCATTCTAGACTTGCTTCGGTCACAAAGTGAAGGAAAAGGGTTGGTTTCGGGGAAGGAAGCGAAGAAAGTGTTGAGACCAGAATAGTTGATTCTGGAAGAGTAGTTGTTTTACGACTTGTATCAGAAAGTGGGAAGCTAACAGATGGAAAGCTAGCAAATGTATTCTGAGGATTGTATGCTCATGACCTGAACTTGTTGTTTGGTGGAAATAGGTAAGACCTATTTATACAAGTCGAAGTGAAACATACTCTGGTCTCATTAAGAAATGGAAAACGGGTGAGTAAATGGGAGGAGGTGGTAAACGGTAACGCTTGGAATTGATGTTCCATAAAAGAAAGCGTTTCACCATTACCCCTGCATTTACTAACCGCTTCATCCTTATGACACTCTCTTATAACGGGCGTAGTGTACGCCACACGCTATAAACCTCCAAACCAATACTCAATGAGCATCCCCCAGTTTGTGACATGTGTTGATGTCTGGAATGTTTTTATGGAAAACAAGTAGCATATTTGTTGTTGTCTGTCAAGTTGATCTTGGGAGACTTGCGTGGTGACCTTCGACGGTCGAGATTTTTTTATCTTAAGAGGAAATGTAGCCGCTGATTATTGCATCCCTTCGCTTGATGGAAGCATGATCAGCATGGCTTTAATATGGCCTAGTTTAGGCACAACCAAACTAGGGCCAAAGGTTACTGTAGGACCAGAATATCGCTACAACACTATTCTTGCGATATTAACAACGCTTCTGCGAGCCTCACTACCAATTCTTTAACAACGTTTCACGAGCGTCACAAAATATCCAAAAGAAACTGACAATGGAAGAAATAAAATAAGAATATGTTGATCCTGCGATGTTTATCATTCTTGCGATAGAGAATATTATAGCGATCGCGATGAGATCGCAGAATAGATCCGAAATAGAAGGAAAACTTAGCTGTCATCCATTATGTAAATCCCTATATAAAGGGTTCGATAGATCCAGAAAATGATGATGTATTTTTGAGAGTTGAAAGACTCTTGAGGAGAGAGAAACTTCAAGAGAATATTTGTAATCTTGATTTCTTCCAATTCTGTAAACATTTCTGAGATTGGAATAATAAAGTGTCGTTTAAATCTTTGAAGTTTAATTGATTCCCAACAGATTTCTATAGAATCTTAACAAGGGTGTAGTGTGGGAATTCCTGCAACTACATTTTGGCGCCCAGAAACAGGGAGAATCAAGTTAAGAAATCTCTAATTACAACTTGAAGATTTGAAGAAATTGTTAGAATTGAAGAAATGGCTAGAAGAAGAAGAAATACATCAGAACCACCGACAACTGTGAGGAGAAGTAAAAGACTTGCAGGTGAAGGAACAGGTGAATTGGAAGGATCTTTAAGGATAAGATCAGGGAGAAATAGAATAATAAATGAGGCAGAAAGTTCAATTCAACAACCGAATCAACAAACACAAACACAAGATAGGAATGTGGATTATGATAGAGTGAGTGTGCATACTTGGAGGTCGGATTCGATGGAAGAAGCATAAAATCGACAATTAAGAAATGAAGAAGAAGGAGAAAAAAAACAAGAAATGGTTGGAGGATTAATTCATGAAGGACGTGAAATAGTAGATGATTTGAGACAAAGAATACAGGAAGAAACAAGATTAGAGGCAGAAGAGCATGCAAATTTAACAAGACAAAATCATGAGCTAAGAATGGAGAATTTGAGGTTACAAAGAAGGAGATCAAGAAGTACAGTTAGATCAAATTCAAGATCATTCAGAGAAGAACCAAGGCAAAATTCCCCTATAAGGAATGTTAGAGAAAATACTCGAGGAGAAGTGAAAAATAGGGAAGAGGAGATAATTGGTGATCGCTATAATCCGCGTGACAATAGAAATCAAGAGGGAAGAAACAACCAAATTGAAGATGAAAATTCAGAAGAAGGTAGGAGGATATTACATGGGCGAGAGAATCAAAGAAATCAAAGAATGATTGAAGAAGAAATTGAGAGACATTATGCAGAACAAGCACGTCTAGCTCGCGAGAGGGAAAGATTAAGGGCATAAGTAGAAGAACATGAATTTCAAGAAGAAGTGCGATAAAATAATCATGAAAATCGAGAAAGGAGACGTACGCAAAATCACTACAATGGTAATATTCAAGAGGAGTATGATAGGATACAGAGGAGAATAGAGAGACAGCGAAGAGAAACGAGGAGAAATGAGGAAATCCGCAGAGAAAAAGATGAAAGAGAAAATCGCAGAGAAAGACGATATGATGATGAAGAAGGAGATACACAAAATCTCGCAAGGCAAGAACACATAAGAAGGGAAACAGCATTAAAGAGGCCAATGGAACAAAATTCAGCTGAGAATGAGCAAATATTGAGAGAATTAGCAGAAATGCGAGGAATGATAAATAATAGAAGAGAAGGAGGTAGAAAACAACTTGATGAAGCTATTGAAGAAGCTGCGAGGACTCCATTTACTCAAGAAGTACAGTTAAGAGGGATACCTCCAAAATGAAATCTACCAGCATTAACCATCATTTTTGATGGGACTACTTGTGTTGTTCAACATGTCAAAGCTTATGTTAGATATATGCTACAGTGGGAGAATCATGATGTTGTGCTATGCAAATATTTTGCATCCAGCGTAACTGGCAAGGCGTTAAAATGGTTCGAGGGATTACCAAAAAATACCATAACTTCTTTTGATCATTTACAAGCTACATTTTTAGGAGCATATATTAGCAACAATTCATCGCGGCCGGGTATTGAAGATGTGTTTGGGTTAAAACAGAGAATTGGCGAGAGTCTGAAACACTTAACCATAAGATGGAAGTCAATGTGCAATGAGATGCCAGGAAGAGTTGACGAGAGATATCTTATCTTGTCTTTTATCAATGCAATGTTCGCAACCAATCTACTGTACATACAAATTTTCAAAGTCAAGAATACAATCACTATGAATAAATTGCGAGAACTACAGGAAGAGTACATTGCTTTGGAGGAGAAACAAAATGAAATGGAATCATATCCAATCGTGAACACCAGCTCGCTGGCAGCAAGTGGAATTTTTCTCCCTAAAATAATAAATAATGTGGCGAGCACCTCGCAACCACAACAAGAGAAGGTGATAATTTATAACCAACAAAAATTGGTAGTGATGGGCAGTCGAGATCAAGAAGAATATGAAAGGGATAAGAATTATTACAATCGAGGTGGAAATAATAAGATTCAAAGAGTTGATCAGCCGCAAGAAACTTATGGCGGACAAAGGCAGAATAACTTTAGAGGGCAAGTAAATCAAAATATAATACGGGAAGAAATTAAGATGCCACCTCTTAATGCTAGTATAGAAAAAATTTGGGAATCTATCGTTCTGATGGAAAATATACCATCACCATGGAACGTGGGAAAAGAACCCCATCCAAGCAATCGAAGTCAAGAATTTTGTCCTTACCATCACTTTCATGGCCATTCAATAAATGATTGTAGGAATGTAAAGAGGATAATTTTGAGGATGATTGATCAGGGGAAGTTAAATCACTTTCTAGTAGGACATCCACAACCTCACCAATTACCACCAGCACCAGAAACTCGCAGAGTGAATGCTGTAAAAGGATCAAAAACATTCGCGATAGAAGTGGGGGCTAAAGCAAAGAATTTGTTTTGTAACTCCATTGTGCATTCATTCAGAACTGTGGAAGATTTCCATGATAATGTTTTAAGTAGAGTCTTCGCAAGAAATACAGATGGAAGAGAGATAATGAATATAGCGAGAGCTTCGCCATTAAAAGAATGGCAGAAACAAACTCTGTCTTTCACCGCGCAAGATATACCAGAGCTTGACGAGCAACATGACAACCCATTGGTGGTGCGATTAGAGATAAAACCAAAGAAAATGCAAGAAGAAGATGAAGAAAATGATGGAACAATTGAAGACTCTTGGGCCATCAACAGAGTCTTAATAGATACCGGGAGTTCAGTTCATATCTTATTCTATCATACCTATAGAACCATGGGCGAAAGAGATGAATATTTGATACCATCAACGTATAAAATCTATGGATTTAACGGTACATCTAACAAACCAAAGGGGGGAATTAAAATGCGGATACCGTTAAAAGGAATATCTTCAACAATATTATTCTGCATTGTGGACATCGAATCACCTTACAATGCCTTAATAGGACGACCTTGGTTACACGGGATATTGGGTGTAGCATCTACTTATCATCAGTGTATTAAATTTCCTCATCCTAAAGGTGTTAGAGTTATTAAAGGAGATTGGGGAGAAAGCAAGAAATGTTATGAAATCGATATGAAGTCTTGCGAAGAAAGAGCTGAAAAGAATAGCAATTGGAAGTACAAAATCAAACAACAACAAAGATGTGAAAGGTTAATGATTAATACAATAGAGTGGAAAGAGGATGTGAAATCTGATGGCGAGCGTCTCGCAGAAAAAGAAACAACAGTAAAACATAGCAGAAAAACAGAATCAGAAAATAGTAAGTAGAGAGGTAAAATGATAAATTTTAGAGAATTCTATGAATGATTTTTTTGAAGAATATGTAATTGAACAGAATTTTCTGCTTGAAAGAATCGCAAGATTTTACAAAAAGAAAGAAGATCAAAGTTATGAAATTCTATCAGAGTTACAATACCCGCGAGAAACGCGAATAAAATTTCGCAGAGATTAAAGAATGGGACGAACCTATATGGTGTGCACCCTAGTTCGCGAATAAAATTTCGCAAGAGGCAAATGTAAGACCTAATAGTGCGTCATAGGATGGGGTATCTCTCGACATGATTCAGGGGTAAGGTTATACCGCTGATGGATCCTGAGTCATGCAGATGTTGGGGTTAAAGAAAACCTATCCGGGAGAGAGATCTTGGATTTCCAACTATATATGGTTCTACCCTAGTTGGACGACCGAGAATCTCTTCCAAGAAGTGCAAAGTATGACCAAGGCGCCGAGGTACATGTTTGAGCCAAGGGTGCCAAGGGCGTACGAAACTCCCTTGCCATTCTTGGTAAGTCTTGGCTATGATGCACTTGGCCTGAAGAAAGCCCCACTTAGGGTGCAGCCTTGTAACTATAAGCCATATAGGCATAAAGGACAAGAGGCTGCGAAAACAGCTGGTTGCTTGTAAATCTAGATGGGAGGAGCTAGTCTTGTATGCCGATGTGCCCTCCTTGAAGGGGAAACCAGGGGGAAGATAAGGGAGGCACCCTCCATTAGGGAGCTGATAAGTGTCTTAAGACGGCAATGTCATGGGACTTTATGATCGCAATAACATTTAGGCATGTCATATTGTCGCGTGACGTAAATTATATAGAGGCAACCAGACAAAAGTTAATATGAGATCAATAGGTTTTTACATGAAAATTGTAGGACCAAAATATCGCTACAACGCTATTCCTACGATATTAACAACATTTCTGAGAGTGTCACTGTCAATTCTTTAACAACGTTTCATGAGCATCACAGAATACCCAAAAGACATTGACGATGGAAGAAATAAAAGAAGAACATGTTGATCCTGCGATGGTCATCATTCTTGCGATAGATAATATTGTAGAGATCACGATGAGATCGCAGAATAGATCCGAAATAGGAGGAAAACTTAGCTGTCATCCATTATGTAAATCCCTATATAAAGGGCTCGATAGATCCAGAAAAGGATGATGTATTTCTGAGAGTTGAAAGAGTCTTGAGGAGAGAGAAACTTCAAGAGAATATTTGTAATCTTGATTTCTTCTAATTCTGTAAACATTTCTGACATTTGAATAGTAAAATGTCGTTTAAATCTTTAAAGTATAATTGATTTCCAATAGATTTCTATAGAATCTTAACAAGGGTGTAGTGTGGGAATTCCTGCAACTACATTTTGGCGCCCGAAACAGGGAGTGATTAGCAAATATTGAAGAAAAGGTAAAGAAAAAGATAAGAATTGTTCATGATTAAGGAAATCATTAAGTGAATTTGTGAGATAATTAAAGGAAGAATGATCAGAATCAAAGAGGATTGTAGAAAATTGGAGTGTGATGTGGTAACAAGAGCAATGATTGATAGATTTCATGAAAACATTAAGGGGAAGATACATAAACGGGATTTTGAAGGAAGGAAGATTATGACAGTAGAAAAGATATCATCATTAAAAGATTAGGAAAAACAGGAGATCGCATTCACAGCAACAGAAATACCAGAAGAAAATCTAAGACATACATCTTCTTTAGTAATTACGATATCCGCTATACCAGTGAGAAAGGGAGAATCAATAAAATCTGAAGAAGAATGGGCTATGAATAGAACTTTGGTAGATGCAGGAAGTTCTGTGGATATAATGTTCTATCATACTTTCAAGAAAATGGTATACAAGGATGAAGAAATGTTAAACTCAACATATCATATTCATGGCTTTGGAAAATCGTTAACAAAACCTAAAGGCGAAATAGTGGTGCGAATTCCACTAGGAGAAATTGAAACACAAGTATCATTATGCGTGGTAGATGTGGAATCACCGTACAATATGATATTGGGAAGACCATGGATACATGCAATCAAGGCTGTAGCATCAACGTTGCATCAGTGCATTATATTTCCTATGCCCAGTGGAATTGGAGAAATTAGAGGAGACACAGATTTTGCAAAATTGTGTTTCCAAATTGAAGTGAAAAATTGTGAAAACCATCCAAAGTTGCGAAAATCTCGCAGAAAATTGGCGAGAGAATTGAAGAAGGAAGAAGAGTTTAAAGTTTACATGATAAGAGCAAAGGAGGGAAAAGGAGTGCCCAGTGAAATTTCGCGAGAGGGAGATGAATTCACGAGAATTATGAAAACACCAACACCAATGGGAGAACCTGAAGCCAGTTATACTGCTGCGGAACCAACAAAAGAAGTAAATATTGGGAATAAAGAAGAGCCTAAAATACTAAAAATCGAGACTAAAATGGAGGCAGATGAGGAAGAAAGAACTATAAATCTCTTGCGAGAATATAAAGATATCTTCGCGTGGAATATGGATGAAATTCCAGGGATAGATCCATCAATAGCATGTCATAAATTAGAAATCAACAAAAATGTAAGACCATTAAAGCAAAGAATAAGGAAAATCGCAACAACATACCATTCTCAAATAGAGGAAGAATTACAGAAAATGCTCGATGCGGGAATCATAAGGCAAGCAAAATATCCAGAATGGATTGCAAATATGGTGGTGGTCCCGAAGAAGAACAAAGGAATAAGAATTTGTATATATTTTACTGATTTAAACAAGGCTTGTCCAAAAGATAGTTTTCCATTACCAGATATTCCACAAATGGTTGAATCAGCAGCGAAAAATGCAAGAATATCATCGTTGGATGGATATAAAGGGTATAACCAAATTCCTCTCGCTGAAGAAGATCAAGAACATACATCATTTTTTTCTCCAAGAGGGTTGTATTGTTACACAAAGATGCCACTTGGTTTGCGAAATGATGGAGCAACATATCAAAGAATGGTGGAGAAGGTGTTTGCAAAGTGGATTCACAAAACATTAGAAGTGTATGTAGATGATATGCTAATCAAAAGTAAAGAAGCTGAAAATCATGTGCAAGATTTGAAAGAAATTTTCGATCAAATGCGACAATTTAATATCAAAGTAAATCCTGATAAGTGTGCCTTTGGAGTAACCTCAGGAAATTTTTTGGGGTATATTGTATCAAAAGAAGGAATACAAGTTGATCCAGAAAAGGTACAAGCAATTCGCGATATGCCAACACCAGCGACAATAAAAGATGTACAAAAAATGAATGGACTCTTAGCCTCGCTAGGGATATTCATTTCGCGATCCTCAGATAAGTGCAAACATTTTTTCGACATATTGAAGAAGGGAACAAAATTCAAGTGGACGGATGAATGTGAAAGGGCTTTTCAAGGAATCAAAGAATATTTAATGAACATATCTATTTTACAAAAAGCTGAACCAGGAGAAGAATTATTGATCTATCTCGCGACAACCACATACGCGCTAAGTGCAGTATTGCTGCGAGTAGATGCAGGGGTAGAAAAACCAATCTACTATATCAACAAAACATTCAATTCTGCAGAGAGAAATTATTCCAAGATTGAGAAACTAATTCTAGCATTGGTACATGCAACTTTCAAACTTCGTATCTATTTTCAAGCACATAAGGTCAAAGTGTTAACAAAAGTGCCAATTGAATCAGTAATGAAAAATTCCAAGAGATCAGGCAGAGTTGAGAGATGGAATGCACAAGTAGGACACTTTGATATACAATATGAAATTTTATCCTCGCCAAAATCACATGTCATCTCAGAATTCTTAGCTGAATTTCCTTTAGAAGATGATGAAGCTGTAGAAGAGATGATGGATGTAGAAGAAGAATGTGGAGATCCAAAAGAGCTATTAACAGAACCCAACATATGGGAAATATTAGTAGATGGATCATCCAATGGAGAAGGAAATGGAATTGGAGTTGTTTTCATATCGCCAGAAGGAGAAAAAATAGCTTTTTCATTTAGACTTGAATTTGCATCCACTAATAATGAGACAGAGTATGAAGTTGTGATCCATGCTTTAAAATTTGCGATAGAAATGAATTTGGAAAATGCCAGAATCATCAGCGATTCACAATTGGTTATTCGTCAGATAAAAGGAGAATACACAACAAATGAACCATCCCTGAGAAAATACAAAAGACTCGTTGAAGAGTTATCTGCGAGAATCCCAAAATTACAATGGAGACACATATCAAGGAAAGATAACAGGCTCGCAGATGCTTTCGCTTTCATATCTAGTATGATGACAAATCCATTGGCGAGGTGCATAAAAATTCAAACACTTACATTTCCATCGATAAACAAAGAAGAAGAAGAGACAGATGTAATGATGGTAGAAGCTGGCGAGGGAGAACCCACGGGCAATATCATGGATTGGCGAGCAGATCTTCATGCATATTTTGCGAGAGGAGAAATTCTGAGAAATCGATTAGAGGCACACAAGTTGAAAAGTAGGGCAACCAATTATGAGCTAAGAGGTGGAGTGTTATATCGCAGATCTTTTAATGGACCATCGCTAAGATGTTTGACGAGAGAAGAAGGACAAAAAGTATTAAAGATGTTACATAATGGTGACGCTGGTAACCACAGTGGAGGAAGATCTTTAGCATATAGAACAAGAATGTAGGGTTATTACTGGTCGTATATGCATGAGGATGCAAAGCAACTCGCAAGACGTTGCGAGGATTGCCAGCGATACGGAAAAAAGATACATGCACCAGGAGCACCATTATCATCTTCAACAAGTGTATGGCCTTTTGGGAAATGGGGGTTAGATATTGTGGGACCATTTGTACTGGTTCTGGACAAAGAAGATATCTGATTGTCGCAACAGATTATTTCACAAAATAGGGAGAAGTAAAGGCATTACAACATATTCGCGATAAATATATTTTTACATTCATCTTTGAAAATATAATCTTCAGATTTGGGATTCCAGCACAATTATTATCTGATAATGGAAAGCAGTTTGAGGGACAGAATATAGAATTGTTACTCAACGCATTTAAGATAAAATGTGGAAAGTCTACTCCTTTATACCCACAAGCAAATGGTCAGGCTGAGGCAACTAATAAAACAATCGCAGACATCTTGAAAAAGAAGTTAGAAGGATACCACAGAGTATGGTGCGAGAAAGTACATAATGCAATATGGGCTTACAACACAACTAGACGAGAAGCAACTGGAATGTCACCATTTTGTTTGACATATGGGGTAGAAGCTGTATTACCAACAGAAGTTGTTATTCCTACAACAAAAAGAGAAGCATGAGAAATAAATTTAAGTGCCGGTATGATACAGAATAAATTGGATGAATTAGAAGAAAAAAGAGAACAAACTCTACAACATATGGAGAATTATCAACGCAGATTAGCTCGCGAGTACAACAAACGTGTTAAGAAGCGCGAATTCCAACCTGGTGATTTAGTACTGCGAGAAACGCCTAGTTATCAGCGAGAAAGTGGTGGAAAATTGGCGATAAAATGGGATGGACCATACATTATTAAAGAGATAGTTGGAACAGGGGCATACAAACTAATGGATCCTGAAGGAAAAGATGTTGGTCAAAGACTCGATAGACCGTGGAATAGATTATTTCTGAAGAGGTATTATCAATGACATCTTCTGTGAAGTAAGAAATACTGGTATGTTATATGATGAAACATATAATAAATTCTTCTCTCTCTATTATAATTGAAAAATTCTTCTGATAACAAAGCACAACAATAGCAGCGAGCATCATCGCAAGAAAAGCGAATAAAATTTCGCAGAGATTAAAGAATTGGACGAACCTTTATGGCGTGCGCCCTAGTTCGCGAATAAAATTTCGTAAGAGGAAAATGTAAGACCTACGAGCACGTCATAGGAGGGGGTATCTCTTGACATGATTCAGGGGTAAGGTTATACCGCTGCTGGATCCTGAGTCATGCAGATGTTGGGGTTAAAGAAAACCTATCTTGGAGAGAGATCTTGGATTTACAACTATATATGGTTATACCCTGGTTGGACGACTGAGAATCTCTTCCAAGAAGTCAAAGTATGACCAAGGCGCCGAGGTACACGGTTGATCCAAGGGTTCCAAGGGAATACGAAACTCCCTTGGCATTTTTGGTAAGTCTTGGCTATGATGTACTTGGCCTGAAGAAAACCCCAGTTAGGGTGCAGTCTTGTAACTATAAGCCATATAGGCATAAAGGACAAGAGGTTGCGAAAACAGCTGGTTGTTGGTAAATCTGGATGGGAGGAGCTAGTCTTGTATGGCCGATGTGCCCTCCTT
The DNA here is from genome assembly GCA_023529315.1 of Papaver bracteatum. Taxonomy (NCBI): domain Eukaryota; kingdom Viridiplantae; phylum Streptophyta; class Magnoliopsida; order Ranunculales; family Papaveraceae; genus Papaver; species Papaver bracteatum. The sequence continues at coordinate 690,500 of JAJJWX010000376.1, forward strand.
GAAGGGGAAACCAGGGGGAAGATAAGGGCGACACCCTCCATTAGGGAGATGATAAGTGTCTTAAGACGGAAATGTCATGGGTCTTATGATCGCAAGAACATTTAGGCCTATCATATTGTTACGTAACGTAAATTATACAGAGGAAACAAGCCAAAAGTTAAGGTGAGATCAATGGGTTTTTACATGAAAATGTAAAGACGTCCTGCGATTTCATCGCAAGACGACAATGTCACAAGGTTAAATTCTTAAAAAGAGAGTTTATACTTGTCATATTATCGCAAAGATTTTGAAAGAACATGGATAAGACAAGATCAAAGGGTCTTTACAAGCAAATGTTAAGAAATCCTGCGATTTTGTCGCAGACAGAAATTTTTTGGCAAAATAAGACCTTTAACTAGGAAGGCAAAATAAGACCAAAAGAACAATCTTACCAATTAACTATTCTATTTTAAGATTGCAGGAAGTATTCATTCATCGCAGAACTATATATAAGAAGGCAACTTCTTCACTTCGCAGATTCCTTCTGAGTTTTTCAAAACATCGCAGCAATATTCTTCATTGAATCGCAGATATATTCATACTTTGGTGAATAATGAAACAACACAATTTATTAAGGATGTAGTTGCAGGATTTCCCACACTACACCCTTGTCAATATTCTATGAAAATTAAGTCATAATCGAGAATGAACAACAACAATTTTATTAATTCACTTTCAGGAAGATTTACAAGAAATATCAAAACTCAGAAGTACAACTTTTCTTTCTGGAGTTTCTCTCTCCTTGAAAACTCTCTCAACTCTCAAAAGTACCTCCCCTTTTCTGGATCTATCGTGCTCTTTATATAGGGATTTACATAATGGATGACAGCTAAGTTTTCCTCCTATCTCGGATTTACTTTGCGATCTTATCGCGATCGTCACAATATTTCTTTATTGCAAACATGATGACCATCGCATGATCAATCATGTTCTTCTTTTATTTCTTCCATCGTCAATTTCCTTCAGTTGTTCCGTAACACTCGTGAAATGTCGTTGAAGAGTTGTCAGTGACGCTCGCAGAAATGTTGTTAATATCGCGGGAATTACGTTGTAGCGATATTCTGGTACTACATCTTTCCTCTTCTCATGACTTTTCTGCGAAGAAGAGAAGATATGAGAATCTAAAATGCCATAATTGCTTATTTTTCAGATTTCTTCATCCTTTGCCAGCTGTTTTCATGAATCTTTTCTTCTAATAAATTTTTGACACGTCTTCTGTAACCGCTGCGATCTGACCACCCACGTCTTTTCTTTGCAATAATTGCCTTCATCTTCTTCGAGAAATTTCTTCTTCTATAAATACTCTTCTCATTCCTCTCCTTTTTCTCTTTTACTTTCTTCTTTCTTCTCTCTGTATTCTCTCTGCAATTTTTTCTGTTCTTCCGCGAATTGCGCTTCTATAACAGCTGTGATTTATTCCTTCTTTTCAACTTTTTCTTTCATTCCCATACTCAAAAATGGTTGCTGCTGGTGCTAAAAATTTGAAGGCCTTCAATGGAATGCGCGAGAAACTCAGACTTAAAGGTTTTAACTTATCTTTGATTCCAAATTAGAACTTTCCCTTAAACTATTTACTGATGACCAATGTTCTCGCGAGAAAATCATAATATCGCTAGGACAACTTGAAGTTGGTCTTCCCATCCCTCTTTATGATCCTGAGCTTCCGCTGTTTTATCAAATAATTTGTGACGAGAGATTCTCGCGAGCAATATACCAATTAGGTGGGGATTGCATTAGATTACTACTTGAATATGATTCTCGTGGTGCTGGTAAAGGACCTCTCTACCCCAAAGCTCCAAAGAATCCTTTGTTCACAGATGTCCCCATTGTTTCTTGCGATTATACTGTGGACAACTTTTTTGTAAACTATAGTATTGTCCCTATGAAGAGGGATAGTACATGTTGGGGTGTTCGTTTGAAGAAAGAGAATATCGCTGGTAACAATGCTCTTATGATGGATATTGACTTCCATACATCTACTAACCAAGTTCCTCGTCATTCTAGCGACGATAAGTGGTTCATCTTCCCATTAAGTCTTGAAGGTCCTTATATATCTGGTTCTCACGAACTTCCCACGAGTCTTACAGAATATCAACCCTGGGTCTTCACCTGGCCTGAAAGATCTAAAGAAGTATATTCTCTCAACTTTTCATGTTATTATTATTTATTGTCTTCTTTATATTCTCGCTAACTTTTTTGATTTTCTCAGATTGATAGAATGAAACTCAGCTATCAAACTCTTAGGAAACCCAACATTCTCTTGGCTCTGAGATCTTTTACAGATGAAGTAAGAAATATTTCTTCATAAATTTTAACAATATATTGTTGCCCCTATTTCTTATCTTCATATGTGCTCGCAGGAAATCGAAAAATTAGAACCACTGCCTCCTCCAAAAATCAAGGAGAAATCTCCAAAGGAACCATCTGGGAAATCTATAAAGGAGAAGCCTACTACTTCTTCTAGGGGAAGATCTTCTGCCCCTCGCAATGATGAATCTAGCGATCCTTCGCTAAAGAGAAAAAAAACTCAACCTTATTCTTCTTCAACTCCTCAAATTATTCCAGAGAATCCCAGTGTTGTTCTTGATAAGGATATTGACGAGGAGTTTAATGTTGGAGATTTTCCTTCAATAAGAAATTCTTCTTCTTATGATTCTTCAATGACTCATATATCTAGGATTTTTAGTGATATCTCCCACAGCATGACTTCTAATGACGAGGATGAAATGATTGAAAAGACATCTCAAGCCCTTGCTCAAGTTTGTGATGCTCCTATTTTAGTGGATAATGATTATCTCCAAGGAATATCAAGATCGCTGACTCCCAGTCTCTTGAATTCTCTTGGTGCCTTGGTATGTTTTCATTTCTTCAATTTGTTCATATTTTCTCTATTGCTAGATTTTAATTTATTTCTTTTCTTCGCAGGTTGGAAGAGCTTCTTTTGCTGTTGCTTCTGACTTAGATAAAAGATGCGTCAACGCTGAAGAAAAAGCAGCTAAAGTTCGCCAAGATAAGGAAAAACTAGAGTCTGAAAATATAGAGCTTCCCAAGAAGAATAAACAATTGGAGACAGAATCTTCTGTTAATAAGCAAAAGATCATTAATCTTGATAGGGCTAACCAACAACTCTATGGTATGACTGATTTCCCATCTCTCTTAATTCCTTTTATTCTATCGCGGCTTATTCAAGCAATCACTTTTAACTTGCATATATTTATGGTCTTACTGACGAGGCTATAATCTTTCAAACTTTCCCTGAACCTGTATATGATCATACTCTTCTCACTAGTCTTAATAATTCCTTAAGTAATTTCTCAGATGATAAGATTAACTCCCTCCCCATAGACGAACTTAGATCCAAGTTTAATCTCTTAAAACTTGAACACAGATTCAATTTAGGCTTGACTGACAAATATAGGCGCCTTTATTTTGATTCAAAGAAAGAAATAGATAAATTAAGGCAGAAGAATAACGATCTTATTGACGAGAAGGATCTTTCCATAAAAAAGGGATCTAAAACCTTAGCAGATTTTCATAAAACTCTCCTTGACATTCAAATGGTCAGAGTTAAACTTATCCGCGAGAATGAAGATCTTCTTGCGAGGGAGACTCAAATTCGATATCGTCTCCTCATTAATAGCGATGATGAGTTTGCTTGGGCTGCGAAGGTTCTTGACAATGCCAGAAATGATTTAGGTGTAAATGTTAGCCTTCAAGTTGAACAGGCGGCTCTAATTAGAGATATGATTTCTAACATAGAAGGTTATTAGCTAATCTTCTTCTCGCTAGTTTCTTGTTTTTATTATTCTTCTTTATAAAATTTCTAACTTGTTTCCATATTCTTGTAGAAGCTGAGAAAGGTTATCTTGAAAGAATCAAGGAGCTTGAAGAGGAGAAGGATCAACTCGTGAATACTCTTGCTGCTCGCAATAATAAATATCCACAGTTGAAGAAGCAATTTGGCATCACTACCGCGAACTTCAATAGATATCTCATTGTTGTTTGCAATGATTCTGTTAATTTAGTTTGCAATGACCATGGGATTTCTTCTTCTATATATCCTGATCTTACAAAAGAAGTACCCGAAGTGATTTCAAATCTCGATATCTCTGATAGTGAGGCTGAGGATTCTGACGAGGAAGAAAATGATAATAATGATGATGAAGGTGAAAAATCTGGCGAAGAAGAAGATTATGATAACAATGATGAAAGGGAAAAATCTAACGATGAAGAGAGTCGATAAAGAAGATGGCGATGGATCTAACTAGTTCTTCCTTTTCCTTCTCTTTTTTCTGTAACATTGCCGTTAGTTTCTCTAAATTTGTAAATTTCTTTTTCCTCTTTACTTCTACCTGTAAGAATCAGAAAACAGCTCTTTTTCTGCAAGTTAATCAATCAATATAACTATTATTCTTTTAATTATATGCGTCCCTGTTTCTATGCAATTTTTATATGATACATGAATAATAATTTCATCGTTCTCATACATTCCCATACTTGCCTCTATTATTCATCTGCAATATAAAAATTGATTAAAAGATTAAATAAAAATTTAAAATTTGCCTTAATATTGGCAATCTTTCCGTCAATAATAATTGCGTGAAATCGCAATTCTCGTAACATCTGCGAGTATTATCGCAGTAACCTTATGGTCTTATTGTGCCTTCCTAATTAAAGGTCTTACTTTTCCACGCTCTTTCTTTCTGCGACAAAATCGCAGGACGTCTTTACATTTGCATGTATTGACCCATTGATCTTGTCTTATCTTTATATCTTGATTGTATTGCGACAATATGACAAGTCTAAGTTCTCTCGCGAGATCAAAGCCTCGTGACATTTTCGTCTTGCGATGAAATCGCATGACGTCTTTACATTTTCATGTAAAAACCCATTGATCTCATCTTAACATTGCTCTCATGGCTTGTTGCCTCTGCATCATTTACGTCACGCGACAATATGACAGGCCTAAATGTTCTTGCGATCATAAATCCCCATGACATTGCCATCTTAAGACACTTATCAGCTCCCTAATGGAGGGTGCCGCCCTTATCTTCCCCCTGGTTGCCCCTTAAAGGAGGGCACATCGGCCATACAAGACTAGTTCCTCCCATCCAGATTTACCAACAACCAGCTGTTTTCTCAGCCTCTTGTCCTTTATGCCTATATGGCTTATAGTTACAAGACTGCACCCTAGGTGGGGTTTTCTTCAGGCCGAGTGCATTGTATCCAAGACTTACCAAGGATGGCAAGAGAGTTTCGTACGCTCCGGGCACCCTTGCCTCAACCGTGTACCTCGGCGCCTTGGTCATACTTTGTAATTCTTGGAAGAGACTCTCAGTCGTCCAACCAGGGTATAACCATATATAGTTGGAAATCCAAGATCTCTCTCCCGGATAGGTTTTCTTTAACCCCAACATCTGCATGACTCAGGTTCCAGCGGCGGTATAACCTTATCATTTGAGTCATGTCAAGAGATACCCCCTTTATAACGCACTATTAGGTCTTACATTTGCCTCTTACGAAATTTTATTCGCGAACTAGGGTGCACGCCATAAAGGTTCGTCCCATTCTTATGTCTCTGTGAAATTTTATTCACGCTTCTCGCGAGTATTGTAACTCTGATAGGATTTCATAACTTTGATCATTTTGGTAAAGTTTTTGCGATTCTTTCAAGCAGAATATTTTGTTCAATTACATATTTTCCAAACAAATTATTCGTAGAGTTTTCTAAGGTTCATCATTTTACCTCTCTACTTACTATTTTCTGATTCTACTTTTCTACTGCATTTTGCTATTGTCTCTTTTTCTGCGAGACGCTCGCCATCAACTTTCACATCCTCTTTTTGTTCTATTGCATCAATCATTAACCTTTCACATTTCTGTCATTTCTTGATTTTGCACTTCCAATTGCTATTCTTTTCAGCTCTTTCTTCGCAAGACTTCATATCGATTTCATAACATTTCTTGCTTTCTCCCCAGTCTCCTTTAATAACTCCAACACCTTTTGGATGAGGAAATTTGATACACTGGTGATAAGTAGATGCTACACCCAATATCCCGTGTAACCAAGGTCTTCCTATCAAATCATTGTAGGGTGATTCGATATCTACCACACAGAATAATATTTTTGAAGATATTCCTTTTAACGATATTTTCATTTCAATTTCCCCTTTTGTCTTGTTAGCTGTACCGTTAAATCCATAGATTTTGTATGTTGATGGTATCAGATCTTCATCCTTTCCACCAATGGTTTTAAAGGTATGATAGAATAAGATATCAACTAAACTCCCTGTATCTATTAAGACTCTGTTGATGGCCCATGAATCTTCAAATTTACTATCATTTTCTTCATCCTCTTCTTGCATTTGTTTTGGGTTAATCTCCAATCTCACGACCAATGGGTTATCATGTTGATCTCCAATATCAGTTACATCTTGCGCAGTGAAAGAAAGAGTTTGTTTCTGCCATTCTTCCAATGGCGAAGCTCTCGCTACATTCATTATTTCTTTCCCATTCATGTATCTTGCGAAGACTCTACTTAGGATATTATCATGGAAATCCTCCACAGTTCTATATGAGTGCACAATAGAATTACAGAACAAGTTTTTTGCTTTAGCCCCTACTTCAATCACAAATGTTTCTGCTCCTTTTACAGCATTCACTCTGCGAGTTTAAGTGTTGGCGGTAATTCTTGAGATTGTGGATGTCCTACTAGAAAATGATTTATCTTCCCCTGATCAATCATTCTCAAAATTATCCTCTTTACATTCCTACAATCATTTATTGAATGGCCATGAAAATGATGGTAAGGACAGAATTCTTTACTTCGGCTATTTGGATGGGGTTCTTTCCCCATGTTCCATGGGGATGGTATGTTTTCCATCAAAATGATAGCTTCCCAAAAAAAATTTATGCTAGTATTGAGATGTGGCATCTTGTTTTCTTCCCATACTATCCTCTGATTACCTTGCCCTCTAAAATTATTCTGCCTTTGTCCACCATAAGTTTCTTGTGGGTGATCGAGTCTTTGAATCTTATTATTTCCACCACGATTGTAATAATTCTTTTCCCTCTCATATTATTCTTGATCTCGACTGCCCATCGCTACCAAATTTTTTTGGTTATCCATCACCACTTTCTCTTGTTGTGGCTACGAGGTGCTCGCCACATTATTTATCATTTTAGGTAGCAAACTTCCACTTGCCGCTAGCGAGATGGTGTTCACGATTGGATATGATTCCATCTCATTTTGTTTCTCCTCCAAAGAAATATATTCTTCCTGTACCTCTCGCAATTATTTCATGGTAATTGTATTTTTGATTCTGAAAATTTGAATGTACAGCAAATTAGTCGCAAACATTGCATTAATGAAGGATAGGATCAGGTATCTTTCATCCACTCTTCCAGCCATCTCACTGCACATTGATTTCCACCTTATGGTCAAGTGTTTTAAACTCTCACCAACTCTCTGTTTTAACCCAAACACATCTTCAATACCTAGCCGCGATGAATTGTTGCTAATATACGCTCCTAAAAATGTAGCTTGTAAATGATCAAAAGAAGTTATTGTATTTTTTGGTAATCCCTCAAACCATTTCAACGCTTCGCCAGTTAAGCTAGATGCAAAATATTTGCATAGCACAGCATCATGATTCTCCCACTGTAGCATACATCTTACATAAGCTTTCACATGTTGAACAGCACAAGTAGTCCCATCAAAAATCTTTGGTTAATCTTTGGTAAATTGCATTTTGGAGGTATCCCTCTTAATTGTACTTCTTGAGTAAATGGAGTCCTCGTAGCTTCTTCAATAGCTTCGTCAAGTTGCCTTCTACCTCCTTCTCTTATATTGTTTATCATACCTCTCATTTCTGCCAATTCCCTCAGTATTTGTTCATTCTCAGTTGAGTTTTGCTCCATTGGTCTCTTTAATGCAGCTTCCCTTCTTCTGCGTTCTTGCATTTTAAAGGAAAAAGGGGGTGGGCCCATTAAGCAGAGACGTGTCAGTAAATGGAGGAATTCACAACACGTGTAAGAAAGGCTAGATTAACGGAATCTTGTCGTGAAGAAAGTATAAAAGAGAAAGAAGTTGCGAGGGTAATAAAGAATATTGGTTCTCATGATCTTCTCTCCCTCGTAGAAAAGACATGAGAAGAGGCAAGATGTAGGACCAGAATATCGCTACAACACTATTCCTGCGATATTAACAACATTTATGCGAGTGTCACTGTCAATTCTTTAACAACGTTTCACGAGTGTCACAGAATACCCAAAAGACATTGCCGATGGAAGAAATAAAAGAAGAACATGTTGATCCTGCGCTGGTCATCATTCTTGCGATAGAGAATATTGTAGCAATCACGATGAGATCGCAGAATAGATCTGAAATAGGAGGAAAACTTAGCTGTCATCCATTATGTAAATCCCTATATAAAGGGCTCGATAGATCCAGAAAAGGATGATGTATTTTTGAGAGTTGAAAGAGTCTTGAGGAGAGAGAAACTTCAAGAGAATATTTATAATCTTTATTTCTTCTAATTCTGTAAACATTTCTGAGATTTGAATAGTAAAATGTCGTTTAAATCTTTAAAGTTTAATTGATTTCCAATAGATTTCTATAGAATCTTAACAAGGGTATAGTGTGGGAATTCCTGTAACTACAAAAATGTAAAGACATCCTGCGATTTCATCGCAAGACGGCAATGTCACGAGGCTTTGATCTCGCGAGAGAGCTTAGACTTGTCATATTTTCGCAATACAGTCAAAGAAGAAAGATAAGGCAAGATCAATGGGTCAATACATGCAAATATAAAGATGTTCTGCGATTTTGTCGCAGAAATAAAGAGCGTGGCAAAATAAGACCTTTAATTAGGAAGGCGTAATAAGACCACAAGATTACTGCGGTAATACTCGCAGATGTTATGAGAATTGCGATTTTACGCAGTTATTTCTGGCGATAAGATCGCCAATATTAAGGAAAATTTTATTTACCACTAATATCTAATTTTTAATCAATTTTTCATATTGCAGATGAATAATAGAGGCAAGTATGGGAATGCATGAGAACGATGAAATTATTATTCATCTATCATATAAAAATTGCATAGATAAATGCACACAGATAGTTAAAAAATAATAATTATATTGATTGATTGACTTGCAGAAAAAGAACTGTTTTCTAATTCATACAGGTAGAAGCAAAAGAAATTCACAAAATTGGAGAAACTCACAGCAATGCTGTAGAAAGAAGAAAATAAATATACAAGGAAGATAGAAGGAAAAAGAAGAACTAGCTAGATCCATCGCCATCCTCTTTATCAGACTTCTCTTCATCGCCAGATTTCTCCCTTTCATCATTATCATCACTATCTTCATTCTTATCATATTCTTCTCCTCCACCAGATTTTTCTCCTTCGTCATTATCATTATCATTTTCATCCTCGTCAGAATCCTCAGCTTCACTATCAGAGATGTTAAGATTTGGGATTACTGCGGGAATTTCCTTTGCAAGGTCAGGATATATGGAAGGAGAAATTACATGATCATTGCAAACCAACTTAACGGAATCATTACGAACAACAATGAGAGATCTATTGAAGTTCGCGGTAGTAATGTCAAATTGCTCCTTCAATCGTGAATATTTCTTATTGCGAGCAGCAAGGGTATTTTCAAGTTCCCCGATTCTTTCAAGATATCTTTTTTCAGCTCCTGCGAGAATATATGACAACAAGTTAAAAATTTTGTAAAAAAGAGTAATAAAAACAGAAAGTTATCGAGAAGAAGAACAACAAACAACCTTCTCTTTCATAAATCATATCTCTAATTAAGGCCGCTTTTTCAACTTGAAGGCTAACATTTACACCTAAGTCATTCCTGGCATTGTCAAGAACCTTCGCAGCCCAATAAAACTCATCATCGTTATTAATAAGGAGACGAGATCGAACTTGAGTCTCCCTCGCAAGAAGATCTTCATTCTCGCGAATAAGTTTATCTCTGTCCATTTGAACGTCAAGGAGAGTTTTATGAAAGTATGCTAAGGTTTTGGATCCCTTTTTGATGGTAAGATCTTTCTCGTTAATAAGATCGCTATTCTTTTGTCTTAATCTATCTATTTCTTTCTTTGAATCAAGATAGAAGCGCTTATATTTGTCAGTTAAACCTAAATTGAATCTGTGTTCAATTTTTAAGAGATTAAGCTTGGATCTAAGTTCATCTATGGAAAGGGGTTTAATCTTATCATCTGAGAAATTACTTAAAGAATTATTAAGACAGGCAAGAAGAGTATGATCATTTACATGTTAAGGGAAAGATTGAAAGAGTATAGCCTCGTCAGTAAGACCATAAATATCTGCAAGTTAAAAGTGGTCGCTTGAATAAGCTGCGATAGAGTAAAAAGAATTAGGAGAGAAAGGAAATCAGTCATACCATAAAGTTGTTGGTTAGGTCTATCAAGATCAAAGATATTTTGCTTATCAACTGAAGCTTCAGTCTCCAGCTGTTTATTCTTCTTGCGAAGCTCAATAACTTCAGAGTCTAATTTTTGCTTATCTTGGCGAAGTTTAGCAGCTTTCTCTTCAGAGCTGGCACATCTTTTATCTAAATCAGAAGCAATAGCAAAAGAAGCTCTTCCAACCTGCGAAAGAAGAATATAAATTAAGATCTAGCGATGAAGAAAATATATAAACAAACTGAAGAAATGAAAACATACCAAGGCACCAAGAGAATTCAAGATATTGGGAGTGTAGTTGCAGGAATTCCCACACTACACCCTATTCAAGAATTTATCAATATTCATGACATAATTTGAAGATTAAAGACAGTTTTTCATTAATATGATCTTAAGGAATTTTACAAAAATCAAGAACACAGAATACTTTATAAAGATTTTCTCTCTCCTAAAAACCTTCCTAGCCCACCAAAAATTCATCCTCCTCTCTAGAACTATTCTTTCCCTTTATATAGGCATTTACATAGTGGATTACAGCTCATGATAGCTCATTTACAGCTAAGATTCCATTTAGTTTCGGATCTGAGTTCTTGCGATAAATCGCAGTTAGCACCGCCTTAATCATTCGCAGGTTTTATTGATCTGCCGCAGAAATGTCACACTTTATTCATGTTTCTGTCGTTTTCATCTGATATGTCATTCCTTACGTCACTTTGAGATGTGTCGCTGGATATCATTGATGTATCGCCGAACTGTTGTTTATTTCGCAAGAATATTTTTGTGACAATATTCTGATCCTACATCTTGCCTCTTTTCATATCTTTTCTGTGAAGGAGATGAGAATTTAAGTTTCTTGATTTGCCGCAATTCCTTATTTTTACCCGACAAAGTTCCCTATTTTACGTTTTACCGTTGGCACGTGTCAATCTTTACTTTTTTACCGATCAACCCGGTTACCCATCCTTCATCTATAAATAGATGTCCCACTCGAGGAAAGATTTTCTTTCATCTTCTCTCTTTTCTTCAACTTCTTTCTTTTTCGTCTGCAATTTTTTCTTTCCTAATATCCTTCCTGCTGCTGCTCTAATGGAGACTCAAAGGTATGTTCTTATCTTGAACCTTATTTTTTTCATGTTTCATCATTTCTATCGCCTGATTTTCTTTGTAATCCCCATATTTTATATTATTCTTTTCAGTAACACTACTTCTTAGATTAAGATTACTGTCAAAAACCCTAACCCTAAAGTTTCTCAAAAAAGGCGTGTTGGAAAGGCGAAAAGATCTGAGAATGATAAGGTAGTAAGAAACACTTATTTATTTGAAATAAAAATATTGTTTCCTCTATTTCTTATCTACATTATTATTCGCAGGGTGAAGAAAATATTTCTAGACCTCTTAAGAGTTCTCGTCAAACTAAAGCTCTTCCAGATGAAGTGGATATTCTTGATTTCTTGCCTGCAGACCCTGTTCCGCCGCAAGATAAATCTTCTCCTTCTCCTCGCGTAAATTCTAATATTAACACCACTACTACTTCTTCATCAATTCCAAATGAACCTATTGATGCTAATATTTCCATCAATATTTCAAGAGTTGCGATGGATGAATCTTTAATAGCTGAAACTAAAGTGAATGAATCAGCAGCCAATGATCCCGCGATTAATGAAATTGTGGTGAATGAAACCATGGTAAATAAAACTGCGGTGAATGAAGCCGTGATGAATGAAGTTGCGATAAAGGATATTGCGGTGAATGAAGCCGTGATGAATGAAGTTGCGATGAAGGATGTTGCGGTGAATGAGACTGTAACTGCGACTAACCAAGTTCCTTCTTCCTCCCCTACTACCGCGAGTGATTATAATCTTCAAGTTATTGTCGCCAAAGCTTCTTCCTCTACTTCTCTTCCTTCTTCTCAAGAAATATCAACAGGGGTTGAAGCTGCTTTTCAAATATTATCTCGAAGTTTTGAATGATGCTATGAAATCTTCTCTGAGACCACGAAAGACAAGATATTTGTATGATTCTAAGCAAGCATCTTGGATCCTGCGGTTCTTTGTCTAAGCTAACTGCTTTAGAAAGTGAAATTGAAACCTTGAAGAAGAATCTTCAAGCAAAAACTTTAGAATGTGAATTTCTCGATCATAAGTTTCATGATTAATTAGATCTGCGAAAATCTTCGCAGCAGAAATGATGATCTGAAAGGTACAACTTTCTTGCCTCTATTTTTGCCTCAATAATTCTTTGTTTTCTATGTACTCAATTTTTCTTTATTTATTTGTTGACGCATATTTAGCTTCAAAACATAACCAATTATTGAAGATACTTGAATGGGAAACAATCGCTGATGAGGCCCGCATTGAGAAAGATTCTTGGAAGAATCAATTTGATAGATTGAATACCCTTCACACATATTCAATTGACGAGATAAATAATCTTAAGAATGAGAATAATCAGCTAATTTGTGAACGAGATCGCCTAAGTAATGAAGCCACTCAACTTTTATATTATCTAAATCAGACTAATTTGAGGGTGGAATCTTTATTAGATGAAAACAAAACCCTATCTCAAGAGAAACATAGATTTGTGAGTAAAACAATGGTTTATTCGCAGCAATTGAGTAATCTTCAAAAGCTGTGTGACAACCAAAAGCAATCTCTTCGTGTATTGAAAGATGAGCTTAAAAAGATATTTGAATCATCTGCATTTGAACAAGAGAAACTTATAAAAGGTAGATTAGCTCATGAGCGTAAAAGTCAACAGTCTCAAAGATGACTATGCTCTACTGAAGAACTCTCATTCCTCCTTAAAATAAGAAAATACTCATCTTCTTTCTAAATAAAAAAGTATTAAATCTCGTTTGAAAGGTAAAGTTGGTGATACTTTCGATGATACCATGAATCAATGGAATAATTGCTTCCTTAACATAATTCAAACTTTATCCTCGCAAAAGGAAGGTAGTCATTTTGACTGCCTCGTCTATTTAATTATTTCATTGTATTTTCCCATCTTATTTCTTGCGAAAACTCCATCTAATATGCGATTTTTCTTCGCAGAATCGAGAAGCACCTTCAAGCTTCAATCTCTGATCTGTCTATGAGGTTGGCCAAACTTCGCAAAAAGAACACTGCGCTTTCTAACTCTCGCAACAGAGCATTAAGAAGATTTGACTATCTTGAATATTTCAAAGATATAGAGATCAGGAATCGGGAAAATAATTGCCTCCGTAAGGCGCATTTAGGCGTTGAGGTTCTTATAAACAATGTTCTATTCTCTCATTCTTTACCTCCTATGAAGATCAAACCCTTGGATATAGATAATAACGAAGTCCCTCGTCTCATAGATGAAGATCTAAATTATTCAAGTAATGAAGAAGACTTTTCTGAGGATGAACAAAACCCACCTAAAGAAATAGAAGAAGAAGAGAACCCTCTCAATGATGGAGAATATCAAGAAAATCCTCATAAAGAATTAGAAGAACATAATTCTCCTCACAAAACAATCACCGGTGATGGAGAAACCCAAAATGAAAAAGGTGTCGATGATGAAGATAATAGTAGTGAACAAGAATGATAAAATTAAGGAAGAATACTCTCTGAAATATCTTGTTCTTTTCCTTGTCTTGTGAATGATTGTAATTTCTGAATCTCTTTTGCGAAACATTGCAGTTTTTGTGACCCCATCATCTTCTTCTGATTATATATTTTTATTAATCTGAATCCAATCTTCATAAATTCTTGTAACTTGATTATCTTCTTTTTTATTATTTTAATTCTTCTCAAGGAAGATAATGAAATATTGTTTTATAATCCCCATATTTTCCCCTCATAATCTTCCTTGTGAAGTATTGAATTTGTTACCCTTGTAAGAAATCCCATACTTGCCTCTTGTTATCAATTTGCAATATGATAAATGAATTATCGCAATCAACGCTGCGAAAAATCTGTTATATGCTTTGCAAATATAACCTCTCTTGTGGTCTTATTTCGCCTTCCTAGTTAAAGGTCTTATTATGCCACTTTTATGCGACAAGATCGCAGGGATTATTACTTTTACATTGATCTTGTAATAATCCATTAATCTTGCCTTAACATTTAATTTTAATCTCTGCGACAATATGATAAATCTAAGCCTTCTTGTGAGATTAATCTCTTAGCTTTTTAAGACTTATGACGTTGTCGTCTTTTCGATGAAATCGCAGGACGTCTTTGCGATTTATATCCTCTTATTATTGATTTCATTTATCTCATCTTTTGATATTATCGCAAAAACCCATTGATTTCATCTTAACATTTCTCTTTAGGCTTTTTGGCCAGTCACGCGGCAATATGACGGGCCTAAATATTCTTGCGAATATAAAGTCCTATGACATTGCTGTCTGTGTCACGCGACAATATGACGGGTCTAAATATTCTTGCGAATATAAAGTCCCATGACATTGCCGTCTTTTTTGATACACAACTCCCTAATGGAGGGTATCGCCCTTATCTCTCCCCCGGTTGCCCCTTCAAGGATTATACATCGGCCATACAAGACTAGCACTTTCCCATCCGGTTCTTCCAACAACCGATTGTTTTTGTGACCTTGTCCTTTATGCCTTATATGGCTTATAGTTACAAAACTGCACCCTAAGTGGGGTTTTCTTTGGGCCGAACACACCGTAAGCCAAGACTTGTCGTGGATGGCCAGGGTAGGTTCATCCATCTCGGGCACCCACAGCTCAACTGTGTACCTCGGAGCCTTGATCATACTTTGCATTCCTTGGGAGAAACTCTCGGGCGCCCAACCAGGGTATAACCTTATATAGTTGGGAATCCAAGTTATCTCTCTCGGATGGATTTTCTATAATCCCAAATCTCCATGACTAGGTTCCAGTAGCGGTATAGCCTTTCCCATAGCCATGCAAAGAGATACCCCCCTTATGACGCACTTTAAGGACATTGCCTCCTACGGAATAGAATCCGCGAACTAAGGTGTACGCCATAAAAGTTCGTCCCATTCTTATATGTTTTTAGGCAATTTTTGCCCGTCTTATGCATTTGCATTAAAATTCTTAATTATTTCGCAAATTATTGCGGAAAATAGCTTTTATATTTAGCCAACTATGTTCTTGCAAAACATCTCTTTTATTCTCTCGCAATTTCTTGCGTGTAATCCATTCATTCTAGTCTTTCAAACCTTTATTGATAATATTTTCTTAGATATTGTCTATTCCATGGTTGCATAAGTCTTTGACCCATGTCTCTTCCTTCTGGATCCATTAATTTATATGCTCCAGTTCCAACTATTTCTTTGATGATATATGGTCCGTCCTATTTTTTTGCTAATTTTCCTCCATTTTCTCACTGATATTCTGGTGTTTCTCGCAGAACTAGATCTCCAACTTGGAATTCACGCTTCTTTACTCGTTTATTATATTCACGAGCTAATCTGCGATGGTAGTTTTCCATATGTTGTAATGCCTTTTCTCTCTTCTCTTCTACCTCATCAAGTTTGTCTAGAATCATACCAGCACTAAGATTCTTTTCCCAAGCTTCTCTTTTTGTTGTAGGAATAGCAACTTCTGTTGGTAATATTGCCTCAACCCCATGTGTTAAACAAAAAGGAGATTCCCCAATTGCTTCTCTTCGTGTTGTATTATAAGCCCAAACTGCATTATGAACTTGTTGACACCACGTTCTATGATGCTTCTAACTTCTTTTTGAGAATATCTGCGATTGTTTTGTTAGTTGCTTCAGCTTGACCATTGCTTTGTGGGTATAAAGGAGTCGATTTTACGCACTTTATCTTGAATGCATTAAGTAACATCTCTATATTTTGTCCTTCAAATTGTTTTCCATTATCGACACCAATTGCGCTGGAATTAGAATCGCAAATGATATTTTCAAATATAAATGTGAAAATGTCCCTATCACGAATATCTCAGTCTTGCTTTAACTTCCGCCCACTTTGTGAAGTAATCTGTTGCGAGACAATTAAGTATCTCTTTTGCCCTATTCCCGGTACAAATGGTCTCACAATATCTAAACCCCACTTTCCAAATGGCCAAACATTTTTTGAGGATGTTAATGTTTCACCTGATGCATGTATTCTTTTGGAAAATCTCTGACATTCCTCGCAACTTCTTGATAAATTCTTTGCATCTTCATGCATATATGGCCAATAATAACCTTGCATTTTAGTTCTGTATGCTAAAGATCTTCCGCCGCTGTGATTACCAGCATCCCCACTATGTAACATTTTTAATATTTGCTTTCCTTCTTATTGTGTCAAACATCTGAGGGAAGGCTGATAGACACATTTTTGTGTCTGATTTGTTCTCAGTGTCTCTATTGTTAGTCTCGATTTTTGTACTAATTTTGGTGTTTTTATGTTTGTTTAGGTGTTTTTGGAGAAATACATTTGTGCGGAAAAAGTTGCTCGAAAAGTGCTTTTTGGACCCCCCAGAGAAAAGTGATAAAGGCACCCTCATTTTGGATAAGGGCACCCCCGGAGGCGTGTTTGCTATTCGCACCCCAGGTTTGGTTAGGGGACACCACCTTCAACTTTGTGGAATTTCGTTTTGGCGGGAAAATAATTCTCTAATTTGTGATTGTTTCGTACAAATTTGATTGGGTTAGAGGCGATTGATATTTGAAAATTCATGGGTAGATGTGATATAACTATATAATGTTGGTATGGGTGTTTTTTTTGGGTCAAATTTGGGTGGATAACTCGGTTTAATCAAACAAAGTGAGTTGGAGGAAAAACACAAGCTTACACGAGTTGCATGAGATTTGGACGTGTTATGTGGGCGTGCATGATGACTCAAACTAACATCCGGGAGCGTGTAAGAACTAAATAAAGAAGTTTTAGCATCGCCAGACGTGTGGGAAGTTAATTCGGGGAAGAAAATATTCCCATGATATTTTCTTTAATAAATCGAAGTTCAATGAAGAATTTATGGAGATATGGCGTGATTAAATGAGTCTTAGGAGTATAAATAAGTTTCGGGGTCGAGTAGAAGGCATGGAGGGGAGTTTGGGATCGAGAGAAGGTCGAGAGAAGGCGAGAAATCAAGAGTTGATGAAACTCGTTTTACTGCTTTAGCTGTAACTTCTTCACGATGAAGAACACCAAGAACATGAAGAAACGACCCGTGACAACGATCGTTTAGCTACGATGAAAAAGACTCACAATCCGGAGTCGAGGTGTGGGTCGTAGATGTTCAACGACAATGACATTTCATCTTTTGTCGTTGTTTAAGACGCATATACGTGGGTCGTGAGTTCAGATTTTATACCATTTTCTTGTCTTTCTCTTCATTGTAAAACACTTTTGAGCATCAATGAAATATTTTGAGAGGTTTTCCAACATGAATAGCTAAACCCCAACCCAGGTCGATGGAGGAAGACGAAATTCAACATGGGTAAAATTATTTAATTCCTTTTATGACTTTTGCATTATTTTAAATTGATTTATGATTCGATAAAATTAGTTGTGATTCAATTAGATAGGTTATGCTTTGTATTAAGATAATCTATGCTTAGGGGATACAATTAATGTTTTGAGGATCTAGTTTGGCAAAATAAGAGTCCGGTTTTTATTTGTTGAGCGATAATTGTTAAAAGAATTAATTTTTTGAACCTTTTGTTGTGGAGTTTGGCGAATCTTGAGTCGGTACATCTCTTCATCTGTGATAATTTTTTTATATATATTTCTATCTTATTTTAGTTTTATTAAGTCTAGAACTCTATTGCTTTCACAAGTCCAACGAACTCTTTACTACAACTATCATTGATAAATACCATCATTTTTTGGCGCTGTCGACACGGAGCTTGTCTTTAGGCTAGAGTTTTTAGACTTTTATTTGTTTTTATTTTTTTTGTTCTTCTTTACGTTTTTGGGTTGTTGTCTTTTCCATACAGAATTTGGAATTGAGCGAAATAAAATTGTGCAAAGCTTTTGGTGAATATTTAAAGACTTGGAGTAAAAAGGCAAAGCGAAAGGAGCGAAAGAAGAAGATTTTTTTTATTTATTATAAAAGAGAGAAAAAAAAAGAGAGTTTTTTTTTAGATTGTATTAGGATTTCTCTATTTTTGTAATTTTATTTTTATTTTTGCACTTTACTTTTTAGACTTTGGACTTGAACATTCTTTTATTTTTAAACCCTACGGAAGGGTGGGGTTAAATATAAAACCGACACGAGGAAGGACGACGATTACAATATCGTCTCGGCCCCTCGGGTTCGTACATGACATAGGAGTCGTGGCCGAGTCGACTTCAACGGTTCATCCCCGTCTGGAGGCAGGAGGTAAGAATTCTAAACACCGCGAATCCACTTTGTCGGCGGGTTTCTTTGGATGATTTCGTTTGCATATATGTTGAGGTTTTGAAAACATTTTTTTAAATTCCTAGTAAAGGGCAAGGACTGCCATACAAGATAAGGGTTCGGATTTCATCCGTAGTTCTCTTCTTGCCCGCCTTAGGAAAACGATACCAAACGCGAACCTAAGCTTAAAATTTGGAATAGAACGAGACCAGATAGGGTAACGAGCTTAATAGGAAAGTCGTTGAAAAATATTGGTTACTCTTTTGAGCATGCTTTGAAGTTCATGAGGGTTTCGAGAGTTGAATGCGTATTGACGCCTGTAATGCGGTGAGGCCTTGGGTATCAAAGCTCAGTGACTTCCTCGTCTCTATTCAACTTACTTAAACTCGGATTGATTAGAAGGGTTTGCTCATCTTTGTAACGAATTCCTTTTCGAAGGATTAGAAGTTGGTCTAGTAACAATCTAAGTGGAGCCATCATGCTTTTTGTTTTAGAAATCAGTAGGTTTGTTGTGATTGAGTCAAGTATTGTTTGTGTTTGTGTAGAATTCCCTGAGTTAGGATGTCGAATCGGTATTACAATAGCCTATACAATGATTATCCAGGCTAATTTTCAAAATGGACATTTCAACTTTGACAGAGTATGAATAGTGGTTGGGAGCATCCACCTTTTCAAAGTTATGGTTTGTACCATGATGAGCCCAATTACTATTCGCATACTCACCAAATCATATGAGCAAAACAATCCTTCTATTTCTCTAGAAGATGCTTTAAAGAGTCATTCCTTATTTGTGAAGGAAACCTTAAATATTCGAGATGAGTCCCCAGGCAGTCAACTAGAATGTCTTTAGAAGAGACTCTTAAGCAATTTTCTTGAAAGTACGAGAGGATTGTTGAAAAACTTGCTCGAAATAATCTTAATTTCCAATACTCTGATGTCTCCAATAATACCCTTGAAAATGAAGATAGTTATTTGCATAATCAAGATGACGAGGTTAGAATTGGTAACACTACTTTAGATGAGGTTCAACCATTTTCATATTTTTATAATGATGATTATGATAATGTTGATGAAGAATTTGAAATGAGTAGGCATAGTGATCAGGAATTTGAGCTTAATAATGATAATGTTTCTAGTTCAAATCCAAATAATTATTCACCTATTCAAAAGGACGAGGATTTGACTAGAGATACCACTGTTTTAGATGATGTAATATTTCCTTACGATTACGAAGCCAATGATGGTTTAGAGGAACGAGTATATTTTGAGTCTAGCGATTTAGAAACAATGAGACTTAGAAAAACAAGATGAACTCGTAGAGATGAGTGAGGATGTGCACGACTTAGAAGAATCAATTGACCATTTTCGGGAATCGGATAGCCTTGAAATTAGGGAAGTTGTGACTAGTCTTTCTAGAGACACTAAAAACTCTAAGTTTGGGGGTGATTATCATTCTCCATGTGCCTTAACTCTTAGAAAGGTCCCTAACTTGGGACTTGACATTTGTGCCTCAACCATTTTAAAAGATTATCTTCATACACTTTTTCCTGAACCTAGTTGTGTCCATAAAGAAGTTCAGTTGTTAGAAACCCATCCTCTGGTTGATGTGGTTAACCTAGGATATGATACCATGATTGACTTTGTTTTCCCCACCAAAAATTTCCTTCCAGTTGTGGGAACATATGAATTTCGGATGTGTCGTTATTAAGTTTTGAGACTAAACCTAATTACTTTAGGAAATTAGGGTCGACACATTTGCTTAAGAATGACCTCTACTATGGTCGATTGTGTGAGTCAAATCTGATTGACTTAGAGGATCCTCGATTATTTAGGTTATTATTGTGCGCTTCTAAGATCATATTTGAGTTTTTCAGGACTCTAGGACCTAATGATTCGGATCCCACCTATGAAGAAACGCAGCCAATGAAAATTTTCTATTTAGACCCTTTCATAGAACACAACACTGAACCACAATTAGATATAAATTTCTTAATCGGAAACTAAGTAAGGGCTTGCTAGTCTTGTTCATTTTCTTGGTTCATTACGTTTCCTTTGGTCAGCTCTATTTAGTTTTGAAGACCGCAATTATTTATTGTTACTTTATGGTTCGAGTTGACTAATCTTTCTAAAGTCATTTGGTGAAGACTTTAAACTTAGCACTTCTTGGGAGGTAACCCAATCTCATGCAACACGGTAATATCTTTCCTTAACTCTTTTGCTTCAAATGGTAACGATTTCTCCTTGTTCATGTTTTTAATTTCATCTTTAGAACATTGAGGACAATGTTAGATTTAAGTTTGGGGATATGGGAGAAACTTTTTAGTTGCAATAAATAAAACTCCAGAGCCTAGAAGTTTATGCCTATTAAGGATGGCACTAACCAATCTAAGTGGATGGAAGCATTTTGGTTGTAGGAGTTGAGGAACCAATCGATTAGATGGAAACATCTAAAGAGTCTATTCATAAAAGCACTGAGCTGGTGTTAGAAAACATGGTAGTTTCTCCATATCCTCGTGATGGAAACATCGAAAGAATCTGATCACTTCTTTTATTTTTCTTTTTACCATTGCTAGGGTGGAATAGAGTGGTGAGATGCAAAAAAAAAAAAAAAAAAAAAAAAAAATTGAGACCAGGACCACTAGACCAAACGGAATAAATACAATAAAGTCGACCATTTACCCTTGTATATGCCAGTGTGAGTTGACCTTTTAGAGTTAGGATTATCGACCACCGGTCCCCTTGTATATGCCCGGTGTGTTGATATTAGTCTAAGGCCGATATCTCGGTTCGTTAGGATAGGTTCACCTAGCCAACATCATCCACGTTTTTCTCTTCTTAATCTATGTGATTGGTTGACTCGGTTTATGATGTCCGAAACTATCTGAGTAGAGCTCTGTCACTTTATATGAATTTTAGTATGCTTTGAGTGCAAACTCGTGTACATCAATTGGAATTTCGCATCGGGGTACTTCCTCCGTAGTCAATAAGTATGCCAACCAAGGAGATTCTTTAGTGCCTTCAAGGTTAGTGTGTAGATAGCTAAGTGCAGAGTAAGGTTTTGTGGGTACACCTCTGGTAAACCCTCCCAGGAGGCGAAACTCCGCCACTAGGGCCACCTAGCGGTTTAACCGCTTGCTGCACATGCTAAGTGTAGTCTTTTTATTTTTTAGATTAGATTTGCTCGGGACTAGCAAATAATAAGTTTGGGGGTATTTGATAGACACATTTTTGTCTCGATTTGTTCTCGGTGTCTATTGTTAGTCTCGATTTTGTACTAATTTTGGTGTTTTTATGTTTGTTTAGGTGTTTTTGGAGAAATACATTTGTGCGGAAAAAGTTGCTCGAAAAGTGCTTTTTGGACCCCAGGAGAAAGTGATAAAGGCACCCTCATTTTGGATAAGGGCACCCCAGTGGAGGCAGCTGCTATTCGCACCCCAGGTTTGGTTAGGGGGACACCACCTTCAACTTTGTGGAATTTCGTTTTGGCGGGAAAATAATTCTCTAAGTTGGCAGATTGTTTAAATTACAAATTTGATTGGGTTAGAGGCGATTCAATTTGAAAATTCATGGGTAGATGTGATATAACTATATAATGTTGGTATGGGTGTTTTTTTGGGTCAAATTTTGGTGGATAACTCGGTTTAATCCAAGCAGTGAGTTGGAGGAAAAACACAAGCTTACACGAGTTGCATGAGATTTGGACGTGTTATGGGCGTGCATGATGACTCAAACTAACATCCGGAGCGTGTAAGAACTAAATAAAGAAGTTTTAGCATCTCAGACGCGTGGGAAGTTAATTCAGGGAAGAAAATATTCCCATGATATTTTCTTTAATAACCGAGTTCAATGAAGAATTTATGGAGATATGGCGTGATTAAATGAGTCTTAGGAGTATAAATAGGTTTATGGGGTCGAGTAGAAGGCATGGAGGGAGTTTGGGGTCGAGAGAAGGTCCAGAGAAGCGAAATCAAGAGTTGATGAAACTCTTTACGCTAACAGCGTCTAGCTGATGAAGAACACCAAGAACATGAAGAAACAGACCAGCGAGCAACGATCGTTAAGCTACGATGAAAAAGACTCACAATCGGGTCGTAGGTGTGGGTCGTAGATGTTCAACGACAACGACATTTCATCTTTGTCGTTGTTTAAGGCCTATCTCAGGTCAGAGTTCAGTTTTATACCATTTTCTTGTCTTTCTCTTCATTATAAAACACTTTTGAGCATCAATGAAATATTTTGAGAGGTTTTCAACATGAATAGCTAAACCCCAACACTGGGTCGATGGAGGAAGACGAAATTCAACATGGGTAAAATTATTTAATTCCTTTTATGACTTTTGCATTATTTTAAATTGATTTATGATTCGATAAAATTAGTTGTGATTCAATTAGATAGGTTATGCTTTGTATTAAGATAATCTATGCTTAGGGATACAATTAATGTTTTGAGGATCTAGTTTGGCAAAATAAGAGTCAGTTTTTATTTGTTGAGGCGATAATTGTTAAAAGAATTAATTTTTGAACCTTTTGTTGTGAGTTTGGCGAATCTTGAGTCAGTACATCTCTTCATCCTGTGATAATTTTTTTATATATATTTCTATCTTATTTTAGTTTTATTAAGTCTAGAACTCTATTGCTTTCACAAGTCCAACGAACTCTTTACTACAACTATCATTGATAAATACCATCAAAGGCCCATTTAAAGATTTTCGATATAATACCCCATCTCTTAACTCATAATTTGTTGCTCTACTTTTTAATTTATGTGCTTCTAATCTGTTCCTTAGAATCTCTCCCCTTGCTAAATATGCGTGAATTTCCGCACGCCAATCTGCGATAATTCGACTTGATTCTTCGCCATTATTTTCTACTACCATTGCCTCAACTTCCTTTTCTTCTTCTTTATTAATTGACGGTGCTATGAGTGTTTGTATTTTTATATTTCTCGCAGTCGGATCCACTATCATACTTGATATAAACGCAAAAGCATCTGCAAGCCTGTTATCTCTTCTTGAAATATGCCTCCATTTGAGTTTTGGGATTTTCGCAGATAATTCTTCAACAAGTTTCTTATATTTTTTCAAAGATATATCGTTAGTTGCATATTCCCCTTCAATTTGGCAGATAATCAATGTGAATCATGGTAACTCTTGCATTCTCCACCTTCATTTCTATCGCAAATCTTAGAGCATGTACTACTGACCTCATATTCTATTCTATCTCATTATTGGTAGATTCAAATTCCAATCGAAATGCAAATGCCATTTTTGCGCTTATACGGAGAAATAAAAATGACTCCCACTCCATTTCCTTCTCCATTGGATGATCCATCTACTAATATCTCCCACCTATTTGGTTATGTTAAAAGATCTCTAGGATCCCCATATTCTTCTTCTATATACATCATGTCTTCTACAGCTTCATCATCCTCCAAAGGAAATTCTACGAGAAAGTCTGTGACAATTTGAGATTTTGGAGAAGATAAAATTGCATATTGGATCTCAAAATGTCCCACTTGTGCGTTCCATCTTTCGTCTCTGCCTGATCTTTTTGAATTTTTCATTACTGACTCGATTGGTACTTTTGTTAGTACTTTGATTTTATGCGCTTGGAAATATATGCGAAGCTTAGAAGCCGTATAAACTAATGCCAAAATTAGCTTTTCAATCTTCAAATAATTTTTCTCCGCAACATTAAATGTTTTGTTGATGTAGTAAATAGGTTTTTCAACTCCTGCGTCATTTCGCAAAAGTACTGCGCTTAAAGCATGTGGAGTTGTCGCAAGATATATCAGCAATTCTTCTCTGGTTCAGCCCTTTTAAAATGGATATATTCATCAAATATTCCTTAATTCCTTGAAAGGCTTTCTCACATTCATCTGTCCATTTAAATTTTGTTCCCTTCTTTAGTATGTTGAAGAAATGCTTGCATTTATCTGATGATCGCGAAATAAATCTTCCTAGTGAGGCTAAAAGTCCATTCAATTTTTGCACATCTTTTTTATTCTTTGGAGTTGGCATATCTCGGACTGCTTGCACCTTTTCAGGATCAACTTGTATTCCTTCTTTTGATACAATATATCTCAAGAATTTCCCAGATGATACCCCGAAAGTACATTTCTCAGGATTTACTTTAATATTAAAAATCCGCATCTAATAAAAAATTTCCCTTAAATCCTGCACATGATTTTTAGCTTTTTTGATTTTTACCAACATATCATCCACATATACCTCTAAAGTTTTATGTATCCATTTCGCGAACACCTTTTCCACCATCCTTTGATAAGTTGCTCCTGCATTTCGTAACCCAAAAGGCATCTTTGTGTAGAAATATAGTCCTCTGGGAGCAAAGAATGCAGTATGTTCTTGATCTTCTTCCGCAAGTGGGATTTGATTATAGCCCTTGTATCCATCTAACGAAGATATTCGATCATTTCTGCGTACAGATTCCACCAGTGCGGAATATCCGTAAGGGAAAACTATCTTTGGGACATGCTTTATTTAGATCAGTAAAATCAATGCAAATTCTTATCTCCTTATTTTTCTTGGGAACTACTACCATGTTGGCGATCCATTCTGGATATTTTGCTTTCCTTATAATTCATGCGTCTAGCATCTTCTGCAATTCTTCTTCTATCTTGGCATGATAAGTAGTCGCAATCTTTCTTATTCTTTGTTCGAATGGTCTGACATTTTTGTTAATCTCCAATATATGGCACGCAACAGATGGATCTATTCCAGGAATCTCGTCCATATTCCACGCAAAAATGTCTCGTATTCTCAGAAGGTTTGATTTGCTCTTCTTCCTCCACACCCATCTTAGTTCCAATTTTCAGCATTTTTGGGTCTTCTTCACTGCCAACATTTACTTATTTTGTGGGTTTTGCTGCAATATAACTGGCTTCATGTTCTCCCATTGGTGTTGGTGTTTTTATTACCTCCGTTGGTTCATCACTTTCTTGCGATACATCGTTAAATATTTATTTTCCTTCTGCTGATCTTATCATGTAAATCTTGAATTCTTCTTCTTTCTTTTCTTCTTTCCTCATTTTTCTGCGCTGTTTTCGCAACTGAATTTTATTTTCACAATTCTTTACTTCATTCTGGAAACACAACGCTGCACAATCTGTATCTCCTCTAATCTCGCTAATTCCTCTAGGCATAGGAAATTTTATGCACTGATGTAGAGTTGATGATACAGCCTTGATTGCATGTATCCATGGTCTTCCCAACAACATATTATATGGTGATTTCACGTCCACTACACACAAAGTTATCTGCGTCTCTATTTCCCCCAGCAGAATTCGCACTATAATTTCACCTTTAGGTTTTGTTAGAGATTTTCCAAATCCATGAATATGATATGTTGGACTAAGCATTTCTTTATCTTTGTATCCCATTTTCTTGAATGTGTGGTAAAACATTATATCCATGAGAACTTCTGCGTCCACGAGTCCTATTCATGACCTACTCTTCTGTAGATCTTATTGATTTCTCTTTTCTTGTTGGTACAACAGACACTGTGATCACCAATGGAGATGTATGACTTAAATTTTCTTTCGGATTTCTCACTGTAGTGAATGTGATCTTCCGTTTTTCCCAATCTTTTAGCGGTGATACCTCCTCTTCCGACATGATTTTCTTTCCTTCAAAATCTCGCTTGTGTATCCTTCCTCTAATATCTTCATGGAACTTATCTATCATCATCTTTGTTATTACATCACACTCCACTTTATTTTGATTATCTTTGCCTTTAACCATGTTTTCTTCCATCAATTTTTTTTTTTTTTTGATATTCTTCTAACTCTTGAATAATTTCTTTCTTTTACCTAACTTTTACTATGATTTTCAACTATTCATCCATGTTTTTGGGCGCCAAAATGTAGTTGCAGGAATTCTCACACTACACCCTATTCAAGAATTTATCAATATTCATGACATAATTTGAAGATTAAAGACACTTTTTCATTAATATGATCTTAAGGAATTTTACAAAAATCAAGAACAAAGAATACTTGATAAAGATTTTCTCTCTCCTAAAAACCTTCTTAGCCCACCAAAAATTCATCCTCCTCTCTGGAACTATTCATTCCCTTTATATAGGCATTTACATAGTGGATTACATCTCATGACAGCTCATTTACAGCTAAGATTCCCGTTAGTTTCGAATCTGAGTTCTTGCGATAAATCGCAGTTAGCACCGCCTTAATCATTCGCAGGTTTTATTGATATGCCGCAGAAATGTCACACTTTATTCATGTTTCTGTCATTTTCATCTGATATGTCATTCCTTACGTCACTTTGAGATGTTTCGCAGAATATCATTGATGTATCGCCGAACTGTTATTTATTTCGCAAGAATATTGTTGTGACAATATTCTGATCCTACAGGGAGTCAGCGATCTTGAGATTCCTTAGAGAGAATCATTATCCACCAGAATAGGGGCATCGCAAACTTTAGCGAGAGCTTGGGATGTTTTTTCAATAACTTCATCCTCGTCATTAGAAGTTATGCTATGGGAAATATCGCTAAAAATTCTGGATAAACGAGTCATTGAAGAATCAGAATCAGAAGTATTTTTTATTGAAGGAAAACCGCTAACATTAAAACCCTCGTCATTGTTATCCTTATCAAGATCGACACTTGGATTTTTTGGAATTAGTTGAGGAATCGAAGAAGAAGAAGGTTTATTTTTACTTCTCTTTGGTGGAGGATCGCTAGATTCTTCATTGCAAGGGGAAAAAGGCTTTCCCCTAGAAGTAGTATTAGATTTCTCCTTTGAAGATTTCCCAGATTTCTCTTTTAAAGATTTCTCCTTGGTTTTTGCGGGTATTAATGGTTCTAACTCTTTAATTTCCTGCGAGCACAGATGAAGATAAGAAATAGGTGCAACAATATATTGTTAAAATTTATGAAGAGATATTTCTTACTTCATCCGTGAAAGATTTCAGAGCTAAGAAAGTGCTGGGTTTCCTAAGAGCTTGATAGCTGAGTTTCATTCTATCAATCTGAGAAAAATCAAAATAGTTAGCGAGAATATAAAGAAGACAGTAAATGATAATAATATAAAAAGTCGAAAGAATATACTTCTTTAGATTTTTCAGGATAGTTGAAGACCCATGGCTCATACTCTGAGAGATTCGCAGGTAATGGGAGAGAACCAGATATATAAGGACCTTCAAGACATAATGGAAAGATGAACCACTTGTCATCTCTAGAATGGCGAGGACCTTGGTTGGTAGATGTATGAAAATCAATATCCAACATAAGATCTTTGTCACCAGCGACCTTCTCTTTTTTCAAACGAACACCCCAGCAGGTGCTATCCCTCTTCATGGGGACTATACTATAATTTACAAAGAAATTGTCCACAGTATAATCCGCAGAAACAATGGGGACATCTTTAAAGGGAGGATTCTTTGGAGATTCATGGTAGCGAGTTCCTTTATTAGCATCGCGAGAAGCATATTCAAGCAGCAATCTGATGCAATATCCACCTAGTTGATATACCGCTCGCGAGAACCTTTCGTCAGAAATTATTTGATAAAATAATGGAAGTTCTGGGTCATAGAGAGGAATGGGAAGACAAGCTTCAAGTTTTCCTAGCGATACTATGATTTTTTCGCGAGAACATTGATCATCAGTAAATAATTTAAGAGAAAGTTCAGATCTAGAATCCTGATCTGGAATTAAAGATAAGTTAAAACCTTTAATTTTGTGTTTCTCGCGCATCTCATTAAAGGCCTTCAAGTTTTTGGTACCAGCTGCAACCATTTTTGAAGTATGGGAATGAAAAGGTTGAAAAGAAGAAAAGATTCACAGCAGCGCAATTCTCGGAAGAACAGTAAAGTTTGCAGAGAGGATATGGAGAGAAAGAAGAAGAAAGTAAAAGAGAAAAAGGAAAGGAATGAGAAGAGTATTTATAGAAGAATAAATTTCTCGAAGAAGATGAAGGAAATTAATGCAAAGAAAAAGGCATTGGGTGGTGTCCAGGATCGGAATGGCTAGAGGAGACGTGTCAAAAGTTTATTGGAAGAAAGAATTTGTGAAAACAGCTGGCGAAGGACATAAAAACGTGTTAGAATGGAGAAGTCTGAAAAGATAAGCATTTATGGAATTTAAAGTTCTCATGATCTTCTCTTCTTCGCAGAAAATACATGAGAAGAGGCAAGTTGTAGGACATAATATCGCTACAACACTATTCTTGCGATATTAACAACGCTTCTGCGAGCCTCACTACCTATTCTTTAACAACGTTTCACGAGCATCACAAAATATCCAAAATAAACTGACAATGGAAGAAATAAAAGAAGAATATGTTGATCCTGCGATGGTCATCATTCTTGTGATAGAGAATATTGTAGCGATCGCGATGAGATCGCAGAATAGATCCGAAATAGGATGAAAACTTAGCTGTCATCCATTATGTAAATCCCTATATAAAGGGTTCGATAGATCCAGAAAAGGATGATGTATTTTTGAGAGTTGAAAGAGTCTTGAGGAGAGAGAAACTTCAAGAGAATATTTGTAATCTTGATTTCTTCCAATTCTGTAAACATTTCTGAGATTTGAATAATAAAGTGTCGTTTAAATCTTTGAAGTTTAATTGATTCCCAACAGATTTCTATAGAATCTTAACAAGGGTGTAGTGTGGGAATTCCTGCAACTACAGTTACCATGCGTTAGCTGGTTACCTTGGACGGCTAAGATCTGCATATTAGACATAAGGGTGTCCGTTCATCGTTGCAACCTTTCATTTGGTAGCCAGCGGCATGAAAGCATGGACGGCACGGCTTTTAACGTGGAGTGGAGCCAATGGTGGTGTGCGGCTTGGAAGGGAAGCACTTGTGGCTTTGTCTAAATTAGGGTATAGTATGTTGAAACCCTAATTATCCCCCTTTACTAGAATTGATATAGAATTCTTATACGGACTAGGATTTTGATGGTCCTCCCCTCCATTCTGTACGGAAAAGAATTTCCTATTTTTTTGCGAGGGAATATTTAGGTTTTGAGCTCGTTCGGGAGTTGGAAACATCTCGAAAGTTAAACTCAGGAAGAATTCAAGAGGGATGGTGGCATGTTTGGTGCGATTTTTGGGAAGCTAGCGTGTTTTGAGAAGCTAGCAGGTTTTGGGAAGCTAGCGTGTTTTGGGCCAAAGGTTACCATACGTTGTTTGGAAACCTTGAACGGCTAGGATTTGCATCTTAGATGGAAGGGTGGTCGTTGATTGTTGTAGGCCTTTGTTTTGGTAGCCGCATGTGGAAGGCCGACACCATATAGCGCGGCAAGGTGGATGGCACGACATGCCATTGGCACATATGGCATGGTCGGCATGCCTTGTCGCGGTTTAGACGTGGCCAAAATTACGGTTTGGCGTTGGTCCAAAGGTTACCATGCGTTGGTTGGTGACCTTGGACGGCTAAGATTTGCATCATAGATGGAAGGATGGCCGTTAATTATTGCAGGCCTTTGTTTTTGGTAGCTGCATGGGGAGGAAAACATTGTATGGAGCGGCAAGGTGGCTGGCACGACATGCCATTGACACTTGTGGGGCCAAGGGTTTGGTATGGACGGTTTGGCATGGTGGGGCCAAGGCAAGGTGCGGTTGTCTTGACTAGCATGATTGGCATGCCTTGACACAGTCGGTGTGGATGACATGGTTTGCCATTGGCACAGTGGTGCGTCTAGCATGGTTGGCATGCCTTGGCACGATAGATGTGGCTGGCATGGTTTGCCATTGGCACAGTGGTGCGGCTAGCATGGTTGGCATGCCTTGGCGCGGTAGATGTGGCTGGCATGGTTTGCCATTGGAACATTAGCGAAGCTAGCATGGTTGGAATGCCTTGGAGGATGTGGATGGCATGGTGTGCCATTGGCATAGTGGTGCGGCTATCATGGTTGGCATACCTTGGCGCGGTAGGTGTGGCTGGCATGTTTTTCCATTGGCACAATGGTACGGCTAGCATGGTTGGCATGGTGGATGGAATGGTTGGCATGACTTGACGTTGTAGGTGTGGCTGGCATGGTTTACCATTGGCACAATGGTGCGGCTAGCATGGTTGGCATGCCTTGGCGCGGTAGATGTGGCTGGCATGGTTTTCCATTGGCACATGTGGTGTGGGAATTAGGGTTTGGCCTATCGAAACCCTAATTAGTATTAAAAAAAAGGTACCCTGGTAATTTTCTCGCAGACAAATTAAAGGGTTCAATAAATGTGCTTATTGGAGATATTATTACTCAAGTTCTGTGACGTCACTGTCTGACTAGGGTTTTACGATTTTAACCCTAAGCTAAAAACCACCATCAACAACAAGACACCATCCGATGTCTGCATATGGAATCATTCAGTTGCAGGCATGAGAGAAAAGGAAAATTTTCTCCTTCGAAACACTTACCGATGTCTGCATATGGAATCATTCAATCTATATTTTATGACAAATATGAATCGATGGATTTTTAGGGTTATATCCGTAGAAAATAAATTTGTCCTCTCTAAGAATGGCGAGTATGTTGGCAAGGTGGTAGTCTCGGAAAGATACCTACTATTGTGTATACTGCAAGTGCACAGTGTCGACAAGCAACACAGGGCAAGCACAGGTCGAACCACAGAGACTTGGAGAGTGTAGAAGTTGATTCTAAATCCTTACTAAGAACTGATTTAGAGAGTAACCAAAGGGGGTTTGTTTTTGTCGATACGACGAGATATTGGCAAAGACTTAAACAGAAAGTAATTTGAATTAAAATATGCAATTAAATCAAGGTGTAAATATTGAGAATATGGATACTAGGGTATTCAAATCCACCACTAACCTATGATATGCATTCAACTTGTAATATTATTCTTGTCCTTATAGTAGATTCAAGTCTACCGTATAACTAAGGTGTTTCTCCAATGGATAATTTAATCACAACTAAAGTATTTCTCCAAAGCATTAATTGTCTAATTAAGCACAACTAATCTAAAGATCAATATTTGGTTAAGCATGAGTTGTAGCATAATCAACATAGAGATATTCTAACTACAATGGATACATGGCATACATTGTGAGAGCAAGATGTTGACAAACTTGGATTAAATTATATCTTTAAACAATTCTAAACTTTCAAGAACAAGATACAAGATATGAATACATACCAATGAGTTACGGCTTCATTTAAACCCTAGAAAATGAAACTAGAACATGAAGAACATTACAACAAAATTGAAATTTGATAAACTAACATGAACAAGCTATTCTTGGATGAGTTTTCAACACAACAACCCTCTCTATTTATACACAAAAATTCTCTCACACTTGGGATCCGAATTTCTTTTAGCAACCACTCAACAATTAAACAAAACATGTTTTCTTAATTGATGGATAGAATGGAATACAATGGGGGTGAGGTGGATGTTTTGGAAAGAATCCAATGGGGGTGAGGTGGAAATGGATTTGGGTCTTGGGTTTTGGATCATGGGTTTTGGATCATGGGTTGTTTAATCCCATGAATTTGTAAACAGGTTGCCATTGATGCGCGAGCGGGTTGAAACGCTTCCAACTTTCTTCTCTTTTGTCTTCTCAATTCTTCCAAGCTTTATTTAGTACTTAAAAACACAAAATTAATTAATACAAATATTTATTCTTGAAGATGGTAAGAATGCAGAATTTGGGATAATATATGACTTTGAAGCGCGAAAGATGAGTTAAGTGACAATGAAAAGGTGTATGAATATGCAATATTTGGCACTCATCACAAGGGTATATGACCTATGACCTATTTAGGATAATGTGATTATTGTAATATCTAAGAGAATAAAGTTGAATCTTCTACTTATATCATTGAGTCATATTTTTGTCATAAGAGACTAGGTTATGTTATGATTCGTTA
Source organism: Papaver bracteatum (assembly GCA_023529315.1). Lineage (NCBI taxonomy): Eukaryota > Viridiplantae > Streptophyta > Magnoliopsida > Ranunculales > Papaveraceae > Papaver > Papaver bracteatum. The sequence goes on from JAJJWX010000376.1 coordinate 723,159, forward strand.
AGAAAATTAATAAACATGAATTGTTACCCAAAGTTGATATAGATTCAACCAAAAGATGTGAAATATATGTTGAATCTAAGTTTTCAAAACCTCATTTTCATGCTGAAATGGATACCGAACCATTAGACTTGATTCATACCTATCTATGTGATTCAAAAATGGTTTAGACCAAGGGTGGCAAGAAGGTTTTTATCACTTTTATAGATGATAAATTAATGTATTGTCATGTTTACTTATTAAAAAGTAAAGATGAAACAATTTGATAAATTTCAACTTTATAAGAATGAAGTGAGAATCAACTAAGTAGGAAATCAAATTTCTGAAAAGTGATAGAGAATGAAGTATAAATCTACTTTAGATGATATTTGTGCTCAAAATGGAATCATTCATCAAGCTACATCTCTATATTCGCCACAGCGGCGAATGACATTGTTGAATGGACGAAGCGTACTTTAAAATAGATGATGAATACTATTAATAACCTATGGAGCACCCAATAACTTGTACATGGAAACTTTACTTGCATCAAATTATATATTGAATTAGGTACCCCACAAGAAAATGGACAAAACACCATATGGATTATGGAAAGTAAGAAGCCTTCGTGTAAATACATTAAAGTTTGGGAGCCCTTGGCATCGGAAACAATACTGATTCCTAAAAGGGTCAAGATAGGACCATAAATAATAGTTTGCATTCCTGTTGGGTATGTTGAGCTTGAGAATATAGTGTCGATAAATTTATGGTTCATAAATATGCAATTGAGAACATACATATAAATACCATGTTAGAATCAAGGACATACTAGTATTCTTTGAAAAAGTGTTCCATGTAAAGCATAAAGTAATAATCTTCTTAAGAGAAAAATTATCGACGAAGATGAGAATAAAGTTCTTCACGATTACCAACGTGAGCGTTTGTTGAAGAACCTTAGAGAATCAAAATGACCAAGGTTGTCAAAACCTTCAATCCTGACTTTCTATATTGTATGTTAAACGATGAACCTCAAGCATATGAAAAAGTTATCGCTAAGCCAAAGTCTCCATACTAGAAAGAATCTACGGATAACTGAATCCATTTCATCATGCAAAACCACACATGGGAAGTAGTGCATCTACTTTCGCGTTATAAACCTTTGGGTAATAAATGGTTTTCAAGCGGAAACTAAAAACTGAGGGAGTAATAGACAAGTATAAAGCGAGACTCGTTGTCAAGGGATCTGTACAAAAGTAAAGTTTAGATTACTTCGACACATGTTCTTGCTTTACAAAGATTACAATATCCATAAGATTGCTTATTGCAATTGGAATACCGTATAGTCTGTATATACATCAAATGAATGATAAAACTATTTTCTGAAATAGATATTTAGGAAAACAAATATGAATGGAACAACCTAAAGCATTTGTGTCTTTGTGGTACTTGAAAAGGAAAATAAAGTTTGTAAGTTGGTGCAATTTGTAGGCAGATGGGGCATAAATTATCATTGTTGTCCGAAATTGGCCCAATAATAAAAAATCTACATTGTGAACCAAAATATAGCCCATGATCATTAGTTTACTCTGTGTTCCAAAAAATTTAAAAAACCAAAATTTGCATTGTGGTCTAGTTTTTCTTTGTAATCTTATCGTAACCATTTTTTTTTTTTTGCGAAGATCTATAATTTGACATATGATAAAAAAAAAAAAATCCCTAAGGTCCAGAAAAAAAATATCTCTTAGCCGAACCTCAAGTATCATATGAAGATAATACTAGGGTTCAATTAGTTTTTTATTCCTATCCAAATCTCAGTCTGTTGTATATGAAAAACTATACGGCGATTCGAGTTTGACCATTTTTTGTTCCTTGACGAAGCCAACACTAGAAGTATAAAAAGATAACTAGTTTTTTGACGATGATTAAATGCCTCCAAGATTTGGGAAGAAATGGAAAGACAAAGAAGTAAAAACTAATTTTTATATATATATATATTTATATTTATTTTGAGTTAGATCAGATTTTTAAATTAAATAATATCTTAATCATCTACTTATACTAGTAAGATACTCCTTATCCCTCTACATTAAATAGCCTAATTAAATACTTATAGGGCGATGACTGAGTTGAAATTCGTCAACCCCAAATTCTTTATCGATTAAGGAAAAAAATTCAACTTGGAATGCATCATTGTTATAAAAAGGTATGAGGTTTATGTCCATGATGACTAAAGCTATCAGACGGACGACGTTTAATTTAGGCCCAATTCGAAGGTCGGGATGCTCTGGATGGAGGAGTCATTAGACGGCTGAAAACAGCTCTCCGGACATGAGAGGTGTTTACCATAAAAGCTCTCCTGCCACTTATAATGAGAAACTTTCGTGTTAATTCTTCCGGATCTTTTTGTACCTTAAACCTATCTCCTCTATCTGTGTTCATCGACCCCCATGGAAGATTTGGAGGTTCAGCTCCATTGCGATTCCGCTATTATAACTAACATATCTCAAGATTTGGGGTATATATCTCACTATCTCTTTTGAAACTCTAATTTTATCACTTTGATCCATTCTTTATCATGAACTCGGTAAGAGACATCACATCTTTTTTAACCAGGAAAAGAAAGCACGAAGGTGATTGAGAATTCCTCACATTAACCTTTCAATTCTCTCACACATTATCTAAAATAGGAAAGACAACATATTTTACAAGCATTACTCATTCTTATCAATACAATGAGTTATAGCAGTGCGCGCTAAGAAGCTAAATATATAATGACCACATTATCTAATACTTTTTGACAGAAGGATGGGATCCGTGGATGATTCATGTCCGTTCTATGACTCTTTGATCTATTTTGAGACTATGTTTATGCTTATTTTGATTGTAATTTTAGATGGCGATTGATTTTTTTTTTATATTGAAACAGATCGGTCGAGGTATTGTTGGTAACTTGAAGGTAAACATTGGTGGCACTACAGATTACAGACTCACAGGGGTTCTATGGAGAACAAAATCTTATTCAGTCAAACTCGCTTGAATGTTCGTAGCTACTAATTAAACTCAACAAGAGGGGAACCTCTCATTGTTATAAAAAGGTATGAGGTTTATGTCCATGATGACTAAAGCTATCAGACGGACGACATTTAATTTAGGCCCGATCCAAAGGTGGGGATGCTCCGGATGGAGGAGTCATTAGACGACTGAGAACGGCTCTCCGGACATGAGAGGTGTTTACCATAAAAGGTCTCTTGCCACTTATAATGAGAAACTTTCGTGTTAATTCTTCCGGATCTTTTTGTACCTTAAACCTCTCTCCCCTATCCGTGTTCATCGACCCTATGGAATATTTGTAGGTACAGCTCCATTGCAATTCCGCTATTATAACTAACATATCTCAAGATCCGGGGTATATATCTCACTATCTCTTTTGAAACCCTAATTTTCTCACTTTGATCCATTCTCTATCATGAACTCGGTAAGAGACATCACATCTCTTTTATCTAGGAAAAGAAAGCACGAAGGTGATTGAGAATTCCTCACATTAACCTTTCAATTCTCTCACACATTATCTAAAATAGGAAAGACAACATATTTTACAAGCATTACTCATTCTTATCAATACAATGAGTTATAGAAGTGCGCGCTAAGAAGCTAAATATATCATGATCACATTATATAATACTTTTTGACGGCAAGATGGGATCCGTGGATGAATCATGTCCGTTCTATGACTCTTTGATCTATTTTGAGACTATGTTTAAGCTTATTTTGATTGTAATTTTAGATGGCGATTGTTTTTTTTTTTTTTTTGTAACATATCGGTCGAGGTGTTGTTGGTAACTTGAAAGTAAACATTGGTGGCACTATAAATTACAGACTCACAGGGTTCTATGGAGAACAAAATATTATTCAGTTAAACCCGCTTGAATGTTCGTAGCTACTAATTAAACTCAACAGGAGGGGTATCGCCTTCTACTGCATTGTAAGGATAATATGTGTTTTCAATTATCCATATGTGTACAATAAAACCGTAATAGAATTTTTTTCTACATTTGATTCCTCTTATAAGCTACTAAATTCCTTAAGCAAGTTTAATTTTATCTCCGAACTAGATTAATTTATTCTGTAAAATTTGCAAACAGAGTTCTAGAAAGAGGCAGAGAAATAAAGTTTATGCTACTGTTGTATCCATAATTAATGGTTGTTTATCTAGGTAAAATACTTTGGTCTTTAAACTTCACCTGATTATGTTTATCTTTTTCTATGCTCAACACGGATAGGAAAATTAGTAAAACACTCATTACCAAATCTAATTATCCTTTCAATCCTTGCAGTTTTTGTTAAAAGATGTACAACTTAATTCACATCGGAACTTTAATCCTTTGTCACTACCCAATGTGGTCGGTAAATATATATTGATGTATGTGACATGGTTAGTATTTATATTTAGGAGTCAAATATGTGTTCATAATACAATTTAATTACCGGAAACAAGCAAAGTACCTCCTTAGCTCCAACCTACTATCGATTCACAATACGTAGCCAATTTAAATATTGATGTATGTCAAGGAATACATCTCAAATGAAGGTTTGTTAGGAAATTATGTAATAAATATTATATTTTAACATTTTTAGTAGAAGAACATACTGTTAAACGAAGCATTAAACAACAACGCCTTTTCCTCGGATGAGTTGAGAATTTTAATAGTTAGGAATATATATAGGTGTGTGTATTAATATTATGGATTAATAGTAAACCAACGTCTAATAGTTTGGTTTTACTCTCCATGTGGCTTCAAAAGGTATTTGAAGAGAAGGTTTGATGATTTGGCCCATTTGGGAACAAGACACCTGAGGCTCGGGAGTTATTGGTAGTTGAAAACACGAAATTGCAGCTGTGTCCAAGGAGAACGCTTTGTTGTCTCCATCGAATTTTAGCCAATGGGATGACTTTCTTTTATGGACGGCCTGATGATAAATGTGCAAAAGCAGAAGTGTCAGGCATGTCACTCAACTTCTGTAGTGGATTTCTCATTATGTAATATCCTAATCCTTTTCCGTAGTAGGGTATGCATTTATGTATTGCAATCGTTTAATACAACAGTAAATTTCATTTTTGTGCGCTAAATCATTCAGTTCATTAATTGAGTGTTTGGAAGCATTTGATGTTCTTGGTTCAGTAATAGAGTTTCTGATTATTAAGTATTGCGTTCTTATTGTGTTGTAGGCGAATACTTGACACTATTTTTGTGTGGGGTAGAAGAATCAGTTTCTTTTGATGCCTTAGGAAACGATTAATCTGCCGGTGGCATTGCAAATACCATCGAATCACCAATCGTAAGTTTCCCGTGAACGCAGATTTGGAAAAATTTGTACTCCAAACAATTGCCATATTTCCTTCCAGTTCCCACTATCTAAAAATTATAGTAGTAGTACATTTACTGTTTTCTTTTGGTTTCTAAATCTAAAAAAATGCCGAGAAGAAGAAATTTGGAGAAATTGAAAAGAATAATAAATTGGGAGAAAAAGAGTTGGAAAAATATGATGAACATGACAAAGCAGTTTCAAGAATTATTTCAAATGATTATGAGGAAGTTGTTGCTGGTGGTTCGAAATCAAGGAGAGATGATGAAGGATATGAGGTATGTAATGTTGATTTTTGTATATATGTAAGATTCAACCAATATCCTAACCATATAATGAGATCATGTGTTAGAGGTTTGAAGTTGGAGACTTTTGGGATCTTCTGCCAATCAGGTTGGTAATGATCCCATGCATTGTCCAACACTCCCCTGTAGTGATTTCCCTTTGCTCCGTTTTTTGTGAAGAATGTTCATGGTATCCCCGTCTTGGAAACCTTTTGTTTATTTTGGCGTATAAGTACTTCTCGAATCCAAAATGAAATAACCTCTTATAGCATCGTCGCTGGAAAATTCAACCTCTCCTTCATAAATGCAACCAGTTTACACTAACATGAACATATATGCAATCATTGAGATTCGAAAAAGGTTACTATTCACCGTTTAATTGATGCATTGTATTGTAAATCCTACTATAATTTTGTTTTTCTTTAATCATTCATATATTTATATGTGGTTACCATGGAGTTAGTCTGATTTCCAAATCAATTTTGTGCCAACGTGTGAAGTCTGCTAATGTCTTCATGTGCATCGCAGCCGCTACCAAGAAATTTCTTGAAACAAATTGCCACTATCTTGCATGCCCACGGTGTAACAAGAAAGTAGGGGGTGGTGACTTTTGTTGCACTAAATGCTAGACTAAATTGAACATTCCCGTTGCAAGGTTATGTCTCACCATAATATATTACATCATCTCATCATCTAAGTTCGGCAATACCTATCCACATACATTTTTATTATCCAGCTGATCCTGTTGTATTTAATCTGTAAATTTTTTTTTTTTTTTGGTTTGTCAGAGACTTTTCAGTTAACAATTAGATATGGGTGTAATTCTCTAATTACAGTTCTCAGATTAAACCTACAAAGATTTTAAGTTCTCAGATCATCCGAATTGTTGAGTACAAGTTATTCGTATTGTTAACTCGGTAAAATTTGGAGTTCAATTTTCTTAATGAGAATCTGAACATTGATTCATCTAATTTTGTGTTGTCCTTCCAGTTCCTTTGCATTTGGATATGGACCATTGGTCAGATTGAGGTAAATAGAAAATCATTATTCTGAGTTTTGTATACATAATTGGAGGATGCTTTTGCAATTATTTCTGGACCATGGTCAGATTAAAGTAAGTGATAAATCACTATTCTAAATTTTGTAAACAAGTACAACATCTTACTTCATGGATGATTCCCTACTCGACATTATAAAATATCTAATATGGCTGATTATTATGGATTGGTTTCAATTCCTGCGGTGGTTGTCCAAAAAAACAGTGGGTTTGGAGTAAGTTTATATTTCCCCTTCAAATATGAACCAACGTGTTTTGATTTCATGTTTGTATGTAATTTTTAGAATCAATGTCTGAATGTAGCTAAATTCTTTCTAGATCTATAATCATTATTCAGGTTTTTTTTTATAGGAAAGATGTTGACCTAATATCTGAAAGGGGTGGTTTCTCCATCTCCGCTGAGTTTACGTAACAATGGCAATTTTTATCAAGTGAAAAGAAATACAATTGTACGAATAACAAGTCAAGAATGACTAGGTTTATCGAGTGATTATATCCTTGGCTTATCTCATGTTCTAATATTGGTGTTTTTAATTTTGATTGATTGAGATATTAAATTGGTGAATGGTTCCCGGACATTAACTTATTACGGATTTACAATTTTTTTGTTTTCGAGCCGACAATAGGTTGATTCGCAGATTGGGTGGGTTCTCTGATTTCGTATGTTTTCACATTCTCTTAATATTTAGGGATTATATAATTCCTAATAGATGTTGACACTATTTATTGGTTTTCTATTATTGACTTTGAGAAATTTTCTCCATATTACCCATGTTGGTGTTTGTGTCAGCTCTTAGCAATAAGTTTTATCATGGTAGATAGAACAAATATGGATATTTTCCATGTTCTCATCCTCTCTCGGATTTCTATTTTTATGAATCTAACAACTTAATTCCAAGATTGGATTCGCTCGCAATTACGTCTTTTCATACTACAGATTAATTGCAGGTGATTAGAGTTTCTTCTTTATTCCTCTCAAACCTCTTCTCATAACCTTATGGTATTTTCTGGATTTTTTATTTAAGATGAAAGCAAAATCATTGAAAATTATGAAGTGATCGTATTATATGTTTTGGGCATTCTTAAGATTTTTTTCACACTGTATACAGTATCATGAGTAGCTTTTCTTGCATCTTTTATACGAGTTATTTGAGATTATTACTAAAAATTATTACTCCATTGGTAAAATTACCGTTGGATATTTTTGGACAATTACATCATAAAGATTCTATTATGTGAGTTCTTAGGCTTATTTTGGATTTTACTTAGATCTTTTACAGGTTTATTATAGAAGAGTGATTAATTTGTTGCTGATATGCGTCAAGTCTTATTTTAGAACTCCTGTTTGACAAGATAATCACTCTGAATCATAGGTTTCACCGTTGGTTTTTTTGTGTGACAGATCCTTTAAAGGCGGAAGCAGGGCAAGTAACTTCATTCGAACAGGAGAAGTGCAAAGATTCTGCAACTGAGAAGAAAAGTATGTTGGGTAAAGAAATAGAGCATTTCCAAAGAGCTTCTTACATGGATTTTTAGATATGCCAGCTACACTATAAGATACTTCTTTATCATTTCTAATTTTTTTTAATGGAATTAATTTTTATTATAGTGAAGTGTTTCACGGCATGTAGTATGGTTCGTTACTTTAATATACATTAGTTCATCAAAATTATACACGTGGAATGATATAAAGTAATGATTTACATGGATTTAGATATTTTTCATTCTCATTTCTATGTCCTGATTTAACAACACTTTGTGTCTTTCATCAAGTGGAGGATGTTTCTTTAGGAGCATGGGGTTGAGATTTTATAATTTGTGTCTTTATGCTTACAGAACTTAAAATCACAACTGAACACCTTAGCACATGCACATTTTTGGTAGGATGATTCTTAATTTGTGTCTTTATGTAGATGCACTTACGATTCTTCCTTCAAATGTGGTTTTTGTGAACTAATTTTTGAGTATTTTTCTCCTGCCGAGAAGGCAGAAGAATCCTGCGAGTAGAATTTGAGGTGGTAAGAATATAATTTTTATCTTTGTTTCTTTAGATTTACGTTGGGGACAAAGAACACCTGGGGAAATGCGAAAAGGTTTGTATTCTACCATCGTGCTTCGTCCTTGGCTACTATGGATTCTTATATTGTGATTTATGTTCTTGGTTTGGTTTCTCATATATACTTTTGGTCTTTGGCTAACCTGAAATATTTAGCTTTGTTTGTTATTTCTTTTATGATGGATTCAATTATTTTATATGTATGTACCTTCTAATGGTGTGTACACGTTAAAATCTTGCAAACTGGCATGCCTGGAAATATTCCAGTGTTACTAGAAAGGATAAAGTAATTACGAGGTTAGTAACATGAAGTGATTTAGAATGTTATTTTTGGTATTGTTATAGTCTTCCTTTTTTTTTTCTTGATCATTTATGTTATAGTCTTCATAATATCATGCAACATCTATGCATCTTATTGGATTGGTTGAACATGGTCTTCCTATATTGTTAGTTGCGGGAGAAAGGTTAATGTAACTATGTTGGATCAATATTTTACGTGCCATTGATGTTGTGAACAATTGGATTAAGTGAATGTGTGTTGCTATACCTAAGCTGTACCAACAGGTCTAATACGCATTACTCGAATGGGATATATCTGCAACACCAATGGAATGGCCCAGAAATCTGAAGATTTAATGGAGCCTTAGAAGCTTTAAAAATGTATATAGAATTTATAGTTGTAATGCATGCATTGCTGCCATTGTTAGGAGTTGGCACTTCAAGTTGGTAATGCATTAGCAATATAAGTTTTTTTTTTTTTAGCGGGACGTATTTGTTTTATGTTCAGTTTTATTTGCTTTGGATTTGAGAAATATTGGACAGAAAGACGGATTTGTTTGGAAAATATTCAAATTGATGCTACTGCTAAGTGGGGAGAATCAGAATAAGTTTGTAGGTTTGTAGGTTTTTGCAAATGAGAAAGTTTTTGCGTAACTCATGAAATGGGTTCTTTATTTATATGCCATACCAATAATAGTGATACATTTGTTGTTTTTCCTGAAATGAAATAGAACGACCAAAGTAGTAGTAAAGTCTTCAGGGAAGACGAATGCATACCCGACACAAGCTTTTTGTGATGTGAAAGGTCGAAGATTTTTTAGTCTCATTCATAAGAGCATTGGTAGAAATATGTCTTGGAGCTTCAGTTGGTTAGCTCTTAACAACACTAAGCTCAAGTTCTGGTAAGCATCTGTTTTGGGATTGTGTCTTTACAAATCAGGAGTGGGACTATTTTTTCAGTCAAGCTAATGCTCTTCTCGAGTCCAATGTTTCTGACTGCAAAATTAGTGCCTTCTACTGGGCTACTTCCATGGTCCGTTATGGAAATATGATGTAATAACCAACTGGAAGACTCTTTTCTTCGAATATCCTAAGTATTTTTTTTTATTCTTTTGTGGGTGTTCTTTATTTTTGTCTTTTTTTTTTCCATTTGCTCCCTGCCTTCCTTCTTAATAATGTATAATTTTACTTATCGAGCAAAACAAAAAACAAACTCTAGTCTCTGTTCTACGGTTACTATGAAAAAGTTATTTATAATAAAATTATATAGGCTACTCTGAGCACATGGGCCTGTTGGACCTCCTAAATCTACGTGAGTGTAGAGATCTTGAGCCAAGGAAGTTTCACTTTTTCATTTGAAAAATAAAGGCCAACTGTAATGTCATAGCTTCTAAAGCAGTTAAGCAAATTCCATTTTTTGAATAGAACTTTTTTAATCAATTTTTTAAATATACATACCGTCTTCTGATGCATGAAATTCAACTTTTCAGAAAGTTATTTATTATCAATTGATCAGAACACCCCATTGCAAAGTCTTAAGTGAGAAACAAGAACATATAAAAGGTGTGTTTTACGGCATGTGGAGTAGGCTGGGGAAATTGTCGATTGATTTGAAAGTTGAACGAAATAAAAGAAATATTAACTGATAATGGTCCGACTAACTAAACATACGGACAATACTTAATGGTCGAGACCTATTGGGACCCGAGTAACTAAGAAAGCTACTATGGACGAATAACTAAATTCTAGAGCTTGCGGCCCCACTACTATGGCACGACTAACTAAACATGATACTATGACACGGCTAACTAAATATTGATACCATCCCTAATAGTCAAGGCCGTAGACCCCGACTACTATGTCTCGACTAAATAAACACAAATACCATGACTTGACTAATTAAATAGCCCCGGACAAATTCACCCGATGAGCACAACACCGTGGCTGTAGGGCCCAATTAATTTAACTTGAAAAAAACAATACAAGGATCGGGCTTAACACCTTAGATTTCAACTTAATTGTGGCTAATTTTAATATGAGACTACGTTTAACCTAATATTTTCTAATCCACGCTCTTAATTTAACCCAACTATCCAGACAGTGAGGCCACATGCGCAGACTAATTTATAGGCTTAACCAGCCTATATTTTGACCTTATCAATGCTTATTTTAACGTGAGATTACATTTTACGGTAGATTTTCTAATCCACAGTCAAGGCCATAGGCTGCGGCTGACTTAACCTGGCTAATAAAACATCGGGGCTTGTGGCCCCGGGTAATCCATAGGCTCGATAATGATTATTGTTTTTCAAACTTGATTATAAAGAATGTCTTTGTTATCAATATATATATCGTACATGTCAAAATAATATATACAAAACAAACGTTAATGTTAAAAAAATGATTACAAACAAACCATGTAATAAAAAACGGTCGAAAGCTTTTGGAATCGAATATCTCCACAACAGAACTTATGATGTATAGATCACAAATTTGTAATTTCGAAAGTTTGCTACACCCATCACACAGAGATTGCATTTAATCCCAAGCACCCAAACACATCAAATTCCTCCAGGTTATGGAAATTCAACCCAATAGATTGCCATCCTTTAGTTACAGCTATTTAGAATCACGGTTTCAATTTTCAGATAGTTTTGTTCACATAATTGACATATTCTTTCAATATATTTAGGAGAATGCTACGATAAAATAAATTCCAATTTCAATAATGAAAGGTTAAGTGGTTCTTAATTTGTCCTACAGGTACAATAATTGGTTGTTCATGTGGAACCCTGTTAATATCTCTAAATTATTTGGTTGTGCATATGATAAAAATCGAACTTTTTGTAACTAATTCCATAATAAACTCCATTATATCTATGAGGTTTAGTGGAGTGATAATTTTTTTGTCATAAATAATTCCTGCTTCATATACATGTACTGATGAGATTCTATGCCCACATATAAGTGTGATTTTGTGCGCTGAGACTATTCATTATAATATTATTTAGTGCTCTTTTCAATCAAGTTGCTTTCCTAATCAGAAATTCATCCCACTTTTGCAGGGTACAAAGTAGTTGAAACCTTTAAAACTATGGTATTGTATCATCTAGGAAGTGTTGTAACTTTGTGGAAAATCTCTGGCTAATTCTAGGTGCATAATTTTTTCTTTCTTTTCTTTTATAAAACTATGGCGCAATTTTCTGAATTTATCCTAATATAGGATCATGTAGTATATGAGGAAAGCCCGTGCGGATCTTATATAGAATGGTAACATCCACTAGGTTTTTGTTTTGATTTTTGATTTTATTTTCTCAGCAGGATTTGTAGTATTGCACTTACATGAGCATTCCTTCTCTTTGACACAGAGCGACTTGAACATGTAGATCAGTAGATTGTTATTTCTATAAAAAAAAAAAAAAAAAAAAAGAGATCCAAAGGATTCTGCACTCCTAATGTAGCACTGAATAGATTGCAAGTTTTTTACTATGAACTATTCAAAGTCAGCAAAGATGAAAGAGATAAACCTTTGGTTTCATTCCAGGTACGTGTTTCTAAATAAGTTTGTTTACTAAGAACGCTCCATTAATTGTAGTATTGGAAATTTTTTGCATAGATTTAGTTGTCGTTTGTTTTTTTAACTGATAACTGCATTTTAGTTTCTTCAATGCCCACCATACTTTATTAATGGGATTGTTATTCATGGTGTGGAACTTTAAGAATATTGAAACTTAATGTGTATAATTATTTAAATATGATTTTCTTCTTTACCTGTAAGCTAAATTCTTAACCTAAGTTGAGAATAGAGAATGGTATTACATAGCACACAACGGATGTAGTAAAATGTTAAGTACGACGAAAACGAGGAACCTTGGTGTAGAAATTGCAAAAATAAATTTCGAAGAGGACATATCATGATGAGAATGAATTACGTTTTTTTTTATTTGAAGATACAATTTTTAACATTGTGTGTTTTCTAGCAAAAATCAATTACTATTAAAATATAATGGAAGTCTATGTTTAGGTTATACTTTGTGATTTCTTTTATTTGTGATATTTTTTTAATTTTTATTCGATATCATATTAATGCAGATGCATTCAATGGTGAAGTATTTTGATATAATAATTTATTATGTGGGCTTACTACATGCAATTATAACTAATATTATTCGTGCTCTGTGACCTCATATTAATCAGAGGTTGAGTCGGGGCCGTAAGGCCCTGGTGATACCTAGTTCCGGAAGAAAAAAAGAAACAATCCCAAAAAAAATCGTACTCAAAATGAACAAAAGTTACCACAGACACAGAGGTACATACCACAGTGGAAGGGAGAGATTTCCATAACTAAGCCCACTGGGGGGTTTGGTCCAGGTTTGGTTACAGAAACAAAGCAGTGTAGAAGAGGTGTAATAACTATATTTATATTTGTTTGGCCGCATTTGGGAGTTTTGAGCAACAGAGGCTCATCAGATTAAAATTGAGGGTTCCAGGAGGGTTTTGAAGAACACATTTGTTTCCATTTGTTCATAGAATCAGTAGGTTACCTGAAGAACTTCTACAATCAAAATCAGTTTCCTTTTGTCCACAAGTTAATTAGAGGTTTTGAAGGCAAAATCAGAATTCTGGGGGTTTTGTCTTTTCACATTCCATTTCAAGACTTTCAACTGGAACCTGAAGAGTTACTCATCAGCCATTTCTACAGTCAAAGGTACTTCTTTATCCATGTTCTAGTATTGGGTTTTGAATTACTAATAGTAATGTTGAGCAAAATTGAAATTAGGGATTTTGTTTCCTGGTAAGGGTTTTTGTTTCTGCTAAGTTTTTTGAGCAAAATTGGAGTTTAGGGTTCTGAACAACGAATTTTAGGGGTTTACTATTTAGTTCAGACTTTATATTAACCCTTAGAGAATGGAAGAAACAAGTAATGCAGCATTTTCGGATGGGGAAGATAGAATCGGTAGATTGCCAGATGCTTTGATTCATCATATCTTGTCTTTCATTGATACAAAATATGCCGTCCAAAGTAGTGTTTTGTCAAAAAGGTGGATTCATATTTGGAAATCTCTTCCTTTTCTATACTTCGAGAGGAGGTCATTTTTTCTAGATTCCAGATATAATGAAAGGTTTATAAAGTTGGTAGACATGGTATTACTGTTTCGTGATGATTCTGATATTCAGAAGTTTTTTGTGGAATGGGATAACAGTGCGCATAAGAAAACAGTTATAGGACATGTTAATAGATGGATGCTTGTTGCTGTTAGGCGTAATGTTCGAGAAATAACTGTACATATCGGTCAGAATAATCATATAATGTATGAAATTCCTCATCAGCTGTTCAATTGTAAGTCTCTCAGGAAGTTGATTATGAAAAACTGTGGAGTAGGCAAAAAAGCAGGTATTACTTTACCAAAATCAATGTGTTTTCCTCAGCTTAAGGTACTATGTCTGATCGGATTTTCAGTTTCTAATGTGGAATTAATGGAAAAACTCCTTTCAAGCTGTCCAGTTCTTAAGTCGATGCGCATTAGCAATTTTGATATGCGAGTTCAATACAATTTGGTTGTCGAGTCTACCAGCCTTAAAAATTTGGTATTAGACACTAGTGGTTGTAGACATGTTGGGCAGACCAATCATATTGTGACTAGCGTTGCCAAGTTATGTGCTCCAAATCTCAAAGAGTTTGTCTGCAAAGGTTTAATGACGCAAGGGTATTCTTTTGGCGACTTTTCTTCGCTAGTCAATGCTGTTATTTTAATGAAACTAAAAAAGAAAAGTAAATATGAAACTTTAGATACATATTCAAAGCTCCCAGTAGAGGAGAAAGAAGTCTACGCTAAATCTATGATGAAGTTTCTGGTAGCAGTTCATAAAGTGGTATCTATGAGATTGTCATTTGGATTCCTTGAGGTATGGATTCTTCGTGATTTCCGAAATTCCTGACTATCTTGTGTTCCTAGTCAAATATAAGAAAATCCACATTTTTCATTGTGTTTCTCTTTTGAACATATTTGCTTAACTATGCCTTCACCTTAAATGATTCAGTTGCAATGTCATGTAAATGATCGAATTTCAAATGTTTCTAGGTTCTCTCACGAGCTCCCAATTTATTAGACTGTCCACACTTCTGTAATCTACAATATTTGAAGCTGGAAATGTGGTTTACTAGAGACAGCTTGCGCTCAATAGCATACTTACTCAGAAACTCTCCCATTCTATATTCTGTTGTCCTTACGTCGATGGAGGTAAGATTTAACCAAATCTTTGTATTTGATTTGTCTGCCATGTCTTTACAACAGTTCTTTTACAAATTCCAACTTTAATTTTAGAGAACTCTGTAAATTTTTTTGAATAGCTATTTTGAAATTACTGTTATCCGGCGTCTCATGAATTTTGTATTTATATACAATTTGTTTTTGTTTGGATGTAGTCGAATTCAGAAGACATAGGAATTGATTGGGATGCAGGATTGTCATTGCCAGGCATGTTGACTAGACTCAAGATTGTCGAGATTAAAGAAGTGGTAGGATGTGACTCCGAGCTAAAACTTCTGAATTTTTTGCTGAAAAGTGCAAGGGTATTGGAGGAAGTTGCTCTATTCTTTCGTTCTAGCGTTGGCTCGTCTGACAGAGTGAGACAAGTGAAACAATTTAGAGATAACCTAAGAGCAGTTCCAACAGCCTCTTCAAATATCAAAATTATGTTGTTCTAACCTTGGTAGATAACATTGCTATCTTATTAGAACTTGTAACAGAAAGTAACCAGATGCAGTAAAAAGAAAAGAAGACAAGACAAGGCTTTCCTTAGGAATCAAGTACTTTAATATTTCTTTTCTTTTTCTTATACTTTTGTTATGCTTCTTAAAAAGAAGCTGGAATGACTAATTGGGACTTCGTTAAAAAGGCTGAATGAATCAGCCCTTCAATGCTAATTGACCGAACTTTGATTTTACAGTAATTTTTTTTTATCCTCTAGTGTTTATGCATTTTGTGTGCAAGGGAAGCAGAGATAGAGAGCAAATCTCAAGTTTGTTTGAGTGTCCTGGACAGAAGTTACCAAGACAATGGCTACTTACTCTCTGGGAGTTCAAGGATTCAGCAAAGTACATTCATACTCTGCAACCAAATTACAAGGAATACTCAAACAAGTAATCAAATTACAATTTCCAACAATGAAATCTGAGGCTATTTCAGATCAATTAAAAAACAAGCACCACTATGGGATGTTGCTTCATTTTAATATTGTTAGGTAACAAAAATGCACCATTTTAGTGCAACATTGCAAGTGGGATGTTGCTTCATTTTGACATCGGATTCGGTAGAATGTCATGTGAATCATCCATGCCCGAATGCATTAGCTTAAAAATATCCCAAACCAAATATTGCCAACCGTTGGATTATCTTTCCATCTAACTTTCTCTTATCCTTAAAACCTAAGGTAACCCTATGTTACTATGTCTGCAGTCACCTCTCTAAAACTTAACTTTTATCGGAGTAAGAATAAGAAAGAAAAGAAATGGAAAGAAGAACTTTTCATTAACCAGAGAAAGGAACCTCATTACATAGGTATAGCATTATATTTATACAAGAGTAAATGGAAAATCCTAGTATACTAATGGACCGCACATCCATGGGTCATAGGCCCTATAACACTCCCCCTTGTGCGGTTCAAAAACGGAGCTTCAAAGGTGTTGCCTCTTAAAACCTTGACAAAGAAAAACCCAATGGGATAAAACCTTGACGAAGGGAAAAGAGTACAACATGTTGATAAAGCTGGCCACTTCTCTTCAGAAAAACCTAAAATATAAAAACCTCGTGGGAAAAAGATAATCTCAGTCGGGGAGTCATAATCTTGGTGTTGTTGTTGTCTCATTAAAAACCTTGCCGAGTAACAAAACTCATTGGGAAAAAATAAACTCGGTGAAGGGAAAAAGAGTTCAACATTCCCCCTGATGTCGACATCATATCATTAGATACTCCTCCTAATGTCGCCATCTCCCCATGATTGCAATCAAGGGAGTTCGGACAATTTTCTTTGTCCGATACTTTTGATGTGCTTTTCAAAAGTCGATTTAGGCAATGACTTAGTAAATAGGTCTGGCGCATTCTCATCAGATTTTACTTGACAGACTTGAATTTTCAGAAGAGACTGTTGTTGTTGATTGTAAAAGAACTTTGGTGATATATGTTTTGTATTATCACCCTTAATGTACCCTTGCTTCATCTGTTCGATGCAGATTGCATTATCCTCATAAATGCAAGTTGTCTCATCAGTGGTAGAACTCATACCACATGTCCCTCGAATGTGTGTAATGATAGACCTTTACCATACACACTCACGAACTTCCTCGTGTAAGGCAATGATCTCAGAGTGGTTCGTGGAGGTAGCCACAAGAGTCTGCTTGGTCGATCTCCAAGATATCGTTGTGTTTCCAATGGTGAAAACATAACCAGTTTGTGACCGACCTTTATGTAGGTCGGAGAGGTACCCAGCATCAACAAAACCAACTAAAACATTATTTGGGGTTTCAGTGTAAGGAGTTGCATTTACACTAGCGGTCCTTCTTACTTCTTCATAGGGATAGAATAAACCCATGTCAATGGTTCCTTTTAGGTATCTGAAAACATTCTTTATACCATTCCAATGACGTTGCGTAGGCGCTGAGCTGTATCTAGCTAACAAGTTTACTGAGAATGATATATCAGGTCGAGTACATTGCGCTAAGTACAATAATGCGCTTATTGCACTTAGGTATGGAATTTCAGCTCCCAATACCTCTTCGTCATCTTCCTTGGGACGAAATGGATCCTTTTGTACATCTAAACTTCGACCAATCATGGGAGTGCTAGCAGGGTGCACCTTGTACATATTGAATTGCTTGAGTATCTTATGGACATATGCAGACTAGTGGATTAGTATTCCGCAGGATCGGTGTTCTAGCTCAAGTCCTAGACAAAACAGAGTTTTCCCAAGATCTTTCATCTCAAATTCAGATTTCAAATAGCTTGCGGTTTCTCTTATTTCATCAAGAGTACCTAGTATGTTCATATCATCAACATAAACAGCTATAATTTCAAATCCGGAACTCGATTTCTTTATAAATGCGCAGGGGCATAACTCATTATTCGTATATCCCTTCCAAATCAAATAATCACTTAGACGGGTATACCACATCCGCCTAGATTGCTTTAATCCATAAAGTGAGCATTTCAACTTTATTGAAAACGCACTCCGTGGTTTAGAGTTACTTGATTCGGTCAATGGAAGGCCATCTGTCACTTTCATGTATATCTATGAATCAAGATCCCTATTGAGATATGTTGTAACCACATCCATAAGCTTCATTGCGAGTCCTTATGAAACTACCAAGCTAACTAAGTAGCGGAACGTTATGACGTCCATTACAGGAGAGTATGTTTCCTCATAATCAATTCCAGAGCGTTGTGAGAAACCTTGCGCCACAAGGCGAGCCTTATACCTCAAGACTTCATTCTTCTCATTATGCTTTCTGAAAAATACCCATTTATGTCCTACGGGATTTACACCTAGTGGGATAGCACTACCGCACCAAATACTCGTCTTTTTTCCAGTGAATTTAATTCTTCCTGGATTGCAACTTCCCATTTAGGCCAGTCTGCTCTTTTTTGACATTCTGAAATAGAGCGTGGTTCGATGTCATCGTGATCAATGATCTCTTGAGCAACAGTATATGCAAATGCATCATCAATCTGCATGGAGGATCTTTCCATCAACACGTATGCACTCTCATAATCCATAGAGATTTCTTTGTTCTCTGGAATCATTTCAAATATCCGAGCGTCCTACAGTAATTGATTCATGGACATAACTGTAATCAGAGACAATCTCATGAGAGGGTTTATCTGAATTGATGATAAATTGATCGGGTTGTGCCTTACTCACTCTTTTCTTCCATGGGTGAGTGTCCATCGAACCAGGTGGTTTTCCCCTCATCCTTTGGGGGGCCACAGTCTCAGCTACGCTTCCACTAAGTGTAGGTTTGACACCTCTATATAAGGTGTCTTTTCCCGTATTAGGGATTTCTAACCTTGCAGGCACGTTTGCAGCCGGTATGTGTGATCTCGTCACTTTAACAATATCAGTGAATGCATTAGGCATTGAGTTTGCCACATTCTGAAGATCAATAATTCTTTGCACTTCACTTTCACATTGTGAGGTGCGGGGATCAAGATGAGACAAAGTGGGGACACACCACGATAATTCCTGTCGTTCCCTTATGAAATCCTTTTCCATACCCCCCCTAACGACGGGAAGGTTGTCTCATCAAAGTGACAGTCCGCAAATCTAGCGGTAAAGAGATCGCCTGTCAAAGGTTCCAAATAGAGGATAATTATTGGGGATTCATATCCAACATAAATACTTAATCGTCTTTGAGGACCCATCTTAGTACGTTGTGGGGGCGTAATAGGCACGTATACAGCACAACCAAAAATGCGTAAATGTGAAATATCAGGCTCATATCCAGTTACCAACTGGTACGCAGTGAATGGTTGGCTAATAGTGGGTCTAAAGTGAATAATTAATGCTGCAAGCAATATGGCGTACCCCCATGCATTAATAGGCAGGTTGGAACGCATAACTAATTCCCTAGCTATCATATGTAACCTTTTGATGGTAGCTTCTGCGAGACCATTTTGAGTGTGTACATGGGGTACAGTGTACTCTACGTCAATTCCAATAGACATGCAGAAATCATCAAATCCTTTAGATGTAAATTCTCCAGCATTATCAAGTCTGATAGACTTGATTGGATAATCGGGGTGGTGAGCCCTCAAACGTATAATTTGTGTTAGGATCTTTGCAAAGGCAGCATTTCGTGTAGACAGTAATGCAACATGTGACCAACAAGTCGAAGCATCTACCAGAACCATAAAATATCTGAATGGTCCGCACTCTGGATGTATAGGTCCAAAAATATCACCTTGTATTCTTTATAAAAATGGAATGTTTTGTTTTGTATCTTTAGCATATGATGGTCACGCTCCTGTCTTTGATAAAGAATAAGGTTTGTAAAATGAATGGTGTGCTTTTGACAAAGTCCACGAAGTAGAATGAGAGAGAGGTTGCACATCAGTTGCTTTAGATGGAAGTGACTAGCAGACGTTATTACTTTGCATTGTAACTGTATTTTGTCTCATTTTACTTTTCACTCGAAAGAAAGGATATCCGTGTGATTTATTTAAAACACGGATCATCATATCGCGACCTGGGTGCCCCAAGCGGTCGTGCCAAAGCTTGTATACGTCACTGTTCATCGTTGGTAACAACATGTGATTCGATAATCCGAATAGTAGTAGTGTACAAAATAATATAGTGACTCATTAATTTCTCTAAAATGCATTTTCTTTCACATGTATTAGAGATAATATTTATATATTCAATTCCATTTTCACAGTGAGTTTCCAAGTGATAACCATTTGCACGGATATCTTTGAATCTCAACAAGGTACAGTTAGCTCTTGGTACATATAGAGCTTATGTGACTTTAATCATTGTGCCATTTGGAAAAAAAATTGAGCATTACCTCGCCCAATGATCACTTCTGATGATCCAGTCATCGTAGTCACATATGATTTATAAAGAATTAAGTCAACAAATAATTGCATATTTCATAAAATAATGTGTGGTGCCACTATCAGCTAGGCACTCAATCTCTTCTGAGGATGACATTCCTACAAGTAAATGGTACTTCAGAGAATTCAGTCACATAATTCAATCATGCAATAGATTATCACAGTAAAAATTAAATCCAAAGCATAATAAGTACCCATAAAAATTAAAAACCATTGATCCATCAAGAAAAACGATAATTTAAGACTACCTAACATAGTTTAAGTCATCAAAATAAATATCTAAACCAAAGTCTGCTAAACCACAAAGTAATAAAATAAACAAGTTTTTAGGTTCAAAGGATAACTAAAACTAAATAAATAAAAATAACAATCAATCAAAGTCAGGTGTTTCCATAAGGGCATGGTTCTTATTGCCCTGGAAGTCTGAAATGGTGAAGTTGACATCTGGAACATGATCATGCTCTTCCACACAGTGAGCTTCTTGATCTATAGATTCTCGGTAATTTTTTTAGCTGGATGCTACTTTGGCACTAGCTTTGCATTGCTAGTACCAATGTCCGGAGATTCCAAACCTGTAACAAGGTGCATTGTCATTCTCGACCTTCTTAGACATGGAGTTCTTATGTGTTTTTTCAACAGTGTTGCCCCTACCACTAGGTCCAGAAGTAACATCTCTAGACCAGGTATTTGAATGGCCTCCATGCCCATGGCCCCTTCCACGATGGCTCTTTTGTCCTCTTCTACGTCGGTTATTATCCCCACATGAGTATGGAGCATGAGAATATGAATCAACATTTTTAACCCTATTTTCTTTGGGGTGTTTTCCCTTGTTATCCTTGGCATAGTTAGCCTCGGCAATTTTCTTCTTCCCGAGGGCTCTAGCATTGTTGTTTTCTATAACTTCATTGTGCCTTTCGGCCACCCGCAATAAGTTGATCAACTTGATAAAAGTTGTTATTCTCTTGTTATCAACCTCTATATGGTATTGGTTGTCTAGAACAACATATGACAAATGGAAAGTAGACAATGTCTTTTGAATCATATCTCTATCAGTTTGGTATCAGAGCAGCAATTAGATCCCTTCGGAGCTAGTTGTTGCACAAACAATAATAAATGTTAATTGTGTTTCGATTAATTTTTTTTTTTTTTTTGTGTTACCTAAAATGTAGGGTCTAAATTTCTTGAAGTGTGCGAGGTTGTAATATCTGGTCCAATTCTCTTGAAGTGTGTGAGGTTTCTAACTCGTGCTGATAACGTATTGGAGTAAGAATAAGAAAGAAAGGAAATGGAAAGAAGAACTTTTCATTAACCCGAGAGAGGAACCCCATTACATAGGTAACATTATATTTATACAAGAGTAAATGGAAAACCCTAATATGCTAATGGACTGCACATCCATGGGCCATAGGCCCTATAACAACTTTTCATTTTTCTTCTTCCTGTTCAAATCTCAAAATTTCAGCCCAAAATTCTTTGTGAATGATGCGTTCTTCATCTCTTTCTGAACTTAAGACCACTATTATTACCATCCTCATTCCTTTAAAACTACCATAAGAAGAAGATGAAACATTTTTCTTGTTATTGGTAATTTACTCACACAATGATTTTTCCTCTCAAGAATCAATTTTAGTGGATGAGAGATTTCCGTAACTAAGCCCAATGGGGTTTGGTCCAGGTTTGGTTATAAAATCAAAGCAGTGTAAAAGAGGTGTAATAACTATATTTATAAATTTTCACTTATTTCTTCGATTTCTTCGCATTTGGGAGGTTTGAGCAACATAGGCTGATGAGATTGAAATTGAGGGTTCCGGGATGGTTTTCCATCTGTTTAGGTTTTGAAGAACACATTTGTGAGTTTCCATTTGTTCATTGAATCAGTACGTTACCTGAAGAACTTCTACAATCGTTCCACAAGTTGATTAGAGGTTTTAAAAACAATATCAGAATTCTGGGGGTTTTGTCAAAGGTACTTCTTTATCCTTGGCATCATCAGCCTCGGCAATTACAACCACCAGACTTTCAACTTGAACATCATCAGCCATTTCTACAGTCAAAGGTACTTCTTTATCCATGTTCTAGTATTGGGTTTTGAATTACAGATAGTAATGTTGAGCAAAACTGAATATTAGGTTTTTTGTTTCTGCAAGTTTTTGAGCAAAATTGGAGTTTAGGGTTCTTCAGTTCAGACTTTAGATTAAATCTTAGAGAATGGAAGAAACAAGTAATGCAGCATTTTCTGATGGAGAAGATAGAATCAGTAGGTTACCAGATGCCTTGATTCATCATATCTTGTCTTTTATTGATACAAAATATGCAGTCCAAATTGGTGTTTTGTCAAAAAGGTGGATTCATATTTGGAAATCTCTTCCTTTTCTATACTTCGAAAGGAGGTCATTCTTAATAGATTCCAGATATAATGAAAGGTTTATAAAGTTGGTAGACATGGTATTACTTTTTCGTGATGATTCTGATATTCAGAATATTTTTGTGGAATGGGACAACAGTGCATACAAGAAAACAGTCATAGGACATGTTGATAGATGGATGCTTGTTGCTGTTAGGCGTAATGTTCAAGAAATAACTGTACGTATCGGTCAGAAAAATCATATAATGTATAAAAATCCTCATCAGCTGTTTAATTGCAAGTCCCTGAGGAAGTTGAGTATGAGAAAGTGTGGAGGAGGCAAAAGTGCAGCTATTACTTTACCAAAATTGATGTGTTTTCCTCAGCTTCAGGTGCTGCGTCTTGTTGGATTTTCAGTGTCTAATGTGGAATTAATGGAAGAACTCCTTTCAAGCTGTCCAGTTCTAAAGACGTTTCACATTAGTGATTTTGATATAGGAACTCAACACAATTTGATAGTTGAATCTACCAGCCTTGAAAATTTGGCATTAGACACTAGTGGTTGTAGACATCATGGGCGGACCGATCATACTGTGACTAGCGTTACCAAGTTATGTGCTCCAAATCTCAAAGACTTTGTCTGCAAAGGTTTAATGATGCAAGAGTATTCTTTTGGCAACTTTTCTTCGCTAGTCAGTGCTGCTATAAAAATGAAACTAAAAAAGAAAAGTAAAGATGAAACTTTAGATACATATTCAAAGCTGCCAGTAGAGAAGAAAGAAGTCTACGCCAAATCTATGATGAAGTTTCTGGTAGCAGTTCATAAAGTGGCTTCTATAAGATTGTCATTTGGATTCCTTGAGGTATGGATTCTTCTGGATCCCTGACTATCTTTTGTTCCTAGTTATATATATGAAAATCCACATTTTTCATTGTCTTTCTCTTTTGAACATTTTTGCTTAACTATCGATCGAATTTCAAATGTTTTGTAGGTTCTCTCACGAGCTCCCAATTTATTAGACTGTCCGCACTTCTGTAATCTGCAATATTTGCAGCTGGAAATGTGGTTTACTAGAGACAGCTTGCGCTCAATAGCATACTTACTCAGAAACTCTCCCATTATATATTCTGTTGTCATTACGTCGATGGAGGTAAGATTTAACCTAATCTTTGTATTTGATTTGTCTGCTATGTCTTTAAAACAGTTCTTTTACAAATTCTAACTTTAATTTCAGAAAACTTCATAACATTATTCCTAATAGTTATTCTGAAATTGCTTTCAAGTTCATCTATCTTATCCGGGGTCTCTTGAATTTTGTTTTTATATACAATTTGTTTTTGCTTGCATGTAGTCGAATTCAGAAGACATTGGAATTGATTGGGACGCAGGATTGTCATTGCCAGGCATGTTGTCTAGACTCAAGATTGTCGAAATTAAAGAAGTGGTAGGATGTGACTCGGAGCTAAAACTTCTGAGTTATTTGTTGAAAAATGCAAGGGTTTTGGAGGAAGTTGCTCTGTTCTTTCGTTCTAGTGCTGGCTCGCCTGATAGAGTGGGACAAGTGAAACAATATAGAGATAAGCTCAGAGCACTTCCAACAGCCTCCTCAAATATCAAAATTATGTTGTTTTAACCTTGGTAGATAACACTGCTATCTTATTAGAACTTGTAACAGAAAGTAACCAGATGCAGTAAAAAGAAAAGAAGACAAGACAAGGCTTCCCCAAGGAAATGAAGTACTGTAATATTTCTCTTCTTTTTCTTGTAATTTTGGTATGGGAATGTCTTCTTCTTAAAAAGAAGCTGGAATGACTAATTGGGACTTCGTTAAAAAGGCTGAATGAATCTGCCCTTCGATGCTAATTGACTGAACTTTGATTTTACATTAATTTTTTTTTTATTATCCTCTAGTTTTTATGCATTTTGTGTGCAAGGGAAACAAAGATAGAGAGCAAATCTCAAGTTTGTTCGAGTGTCCTGGAAGAAGTTACCAAGACAATGGCTACTTACTCTCAGGGAGTTCAAGGATTCAGCACTCTGCAACCAAATTACAGGGAATACTCAAACAAGTAATCAAATTAAAATTTTCCAACAATGAAATCTGAGGCTACTTCAAATCAATTCAAAAACAAGCACCACTATGGGATGCTGCTTCATTCTAATATTGGCCGGTAACAAAAATGCACCATTATGGTGCAACATTGCAGTTGGGATGTTGCTTCATTTTGACATCGGACTCGGTAGAATGTCATGTGCATCATCCATGCCCAAATTGCATTAGCGTAAAAATATCCCCAACCGTTGGATATTTTTCTATCTAACTTTTTCTTATCCCTTAAAACCTAAGGTAACCCTATGTATGTTTACTTTCCGCCGTCTGCCCCCTAACTTCTTATTCATTTTTCTACTTCCTGTTCAGATCTCAAAATCTCAGCCCAAAATTCTTTCTGAATGATGCGTTCCTCTTCGTCTCTTGCTGATCTTAACTACCAGAGGAAGAAGATGAAATCTTTTTCTTGTTGTTGATGATTTACTCACACAATGATTTTTCCTCTCAAGACTCAATTTTAATTGGAATAGGTGTTGCTATCATTTGGATACCGAGAATCTGTTGCTTTTGGTAACTCTTCATTTTTTTTTTGATTTTTTTTTAGGCTTTTTGGTTTTGATTACTTTTTCTGTTGTTTAAATTTATGCTCATAATTTATTTATTTTTTGCGTGCAGGGGATGATAAGCGGATCCCCAACTCTCCTGTATTCTGGGGTCATCATTGTCTGCAGTTGTGGTGAATGGAGCTGTCTGTAGATGAGCTTACCTCCTATCAACCATCAACAGGTAAACTCTTCATTCATTCTTCTGATTTTGTTTTCTTTTTCTTGGGGTTTTTAATG
Organism: Papaver bracteatum; assembly: GCA_023529315.1. Taxonomy (NCBI): domain Eukaryota; kingdom Viridiplantae; phylum Streptophyta; class Magnoliopsida; order Ranunculales; family Papaveraceae; genus Papaver; species Papaver bracteatum. The sequence continues at coordinate 749,021 of JAJJWX010000376.1, forward strand.
TAATTATTACTTGTATTGTGTATAAGTGTGAATTTGAGAACCTTCAGATGCAGAGATGCTAATTAGATAAAACATGGAACTCAGAGTGTTTGATTTTAAAACACTAGATATTGCTACAAACAATTTTAATGGAGTCTGTAAGCTTGGCTATGGAGGTTTTGGTTCCCTGTAAAAAGGTAGCATAATTTTGTAATTTCGGCTGTGTATAGTGTGGAGGTGCAAGTCTGCAAGATGTTGCTTGTTTCTTCCTGTTTTCATGTATGTAATTTTGAATATTTGCTGAAGAACATGCTGTTTGATTAGTCCTTTTTCCTTGACAAAACAAGTCTTTTAACATAAATCAGGAAATCGTTTGAATTGCAGAGCATGACTTCACTTACAGCCACACAACTTTTGGATGTCAGCAACATGGAGCGTGAGAACAAATATGAAGGAGCATGTTTGCAGATTCATGTGGAACCCTGAGCAAGTTTTCAAAATTTTCGCTTGTGCTGTTTTTGCCCCAGTTTTGATATACCATGGAACCAAGGGGGTGTGCTCTAAGGGTGTCTACTGTCTGCCTTTGGTGGTACTATTGGCAGGTTGATATTTCATGTCCAGTAATTGAAGCTCTAAGCTCTATGGGTGTCGTTACATTTTACGCCACTTCTTGGAAGTTGGCATGTAGATGTTTTAGCTAAAACTGGTTATTCTACCAGTACTTTGGATCATGTCTTTTGTAATTTTTCTCTCTTTGAGAAAAAAACATCTCAACCACCATCCATTTCACCTGTCAATTTGTCCCCCATAGGCCATAGACAGTGTGAATTAAACGCCGTCTCAATTCAGCCATTGATGGTACTATTATAAGATGAACTCAATCTGAACCCTGGTTGCTTAACCAACTTGTTCCATTTTTAATTCAATCTTCCTGACACTCTCCACTGCAACCTTTAAAAAGCTTTGTTGCTGGTGTCTGGTGGTGGATAAGACTTCATCACAGGAAGAATTGAGGTTAGAATCTTGCATGAGAACCCTTTTATCTTGCACGATCCATGATCATTTTTATGTGCTCTTTTTTTTTTTTAAGAATCCATGATCATTTTTTAAGAGCATCCTGGTGGTGGATGCGACTCGGAGCTAAAACTTCTGAGTTTTTTTGCTGAAAAATTCAAGGGTTTTGGAGGAAGTTGCTCCATTCTTTCGTTCTAGTGTTGGCTCGCCTGAAAGAATGAAACAGGTGAAAAAATTCAGAGATAACCTAAATATCAAAATATTGCATATTAAAATTATGTTGTTCTAACCTTGGTAGATAATCTTCTTTTTAGAAAAAACCTGGAACTATTTGGGACTTTGTTAAAAGGCTTAAGTGCCTTCAAATCCTCCAGTGTTTTTTTTCTTTGCATTTGCATTTTGTATGTGCGAGGGAAACAAAAGATGGAGAGCAAATGTGCAACGGGGGGATCATAAGTTTGTGTGAGTGTTTGTTGTGGACAGAAGTTTGGCCAACCTCAACCTCATGTAGTTGAAGGATTCAGCCAAGTATATTCATACTATGCAATCAACAAGTAATCAAATTACATACTCCAAAAATGAAATTCTGAGGCGACTTCAAATCACAGAAGCACAAGGAGTGTTGCTTTGTTGCTCCGGTAGAATGTCATGTGACTTATGTGCATCATCTTTGCCAGGATACATTAGCCTAAAAACATTCTCAACCGTTGGATTATATTTCTATCTAACTAACTTTCTTTTATCCCCTTAAAACCTAAGGTAACCCTATGTATATATCTTCCGCCGCCTGCACCCCTCTAAAACTTAACTTTATTATTCACTAGTAAGACCACATGTGCAATGGGGAACGAGTTTGCTCTAGCAGCATTTGCTCTAGTAGCGATTCTAACCATTAGATCTTGTGAATGTGATGTCATTGTATGTTTTTTGTCTTCTGCTGACATCACATTTCTTCCATCCAACGGCCGCAAACGCTGCTAGTTCAAAAAAATGCTCTAGCACTGCTAGAGCAAAATAATTTCCTGTGCGCAATGCACATGCTTGATTTTGATTGCTTTAACAACACCAAATTTGATGGTAATGAAAAAAAAATCTTAATAATTTTTTTTTTAATATTCTTATTTGTACTTATTACATAAATAATTTAAAGAGCTTTTCGAATATACTAATTTTACAAAAATTGGGTATGTATTTTGAAAGATATCAAGTTTTAAAATTTTTAGATCTAATTTTAAAACAATGACATTCATGTAAATATATAATCATTAGTTTAATATACATTTTTACCCTTAAATATATATGCATAGTAATGATTGATATTTAAGGTCATATTAGTAATATCAAGGTGACACCAAAATATTTTGTTTTTTTGTGACCACTTACCAACCAAAAAAGGCTTCACCAAAAGGGGTCTTTTTCTTTATTATAGTAAGATTTTTCGTCTTCCTGCTCATATCTCAAAATTTCAGCCCAAAATTCTTTCCGAGTGATGCGTTCTTCAACAGTATTGCCATTAGGGGTGAGCATGGGCCGGTATGGATTGGTTTTCGACTCATCCACATCCACATCCAATCCATTGCACTACGGATTTCAATTTTAGCATCTGCATCCAATCCATATCCAACGGATTTGCATCCAATGGATGCACGGATGGACGGATTGGATGCGGATAATCCAATGGATTTGTTTTATTTAAAATTTATAGTAAAGAAAATAAAGCTAACACAAATGACTCCTTATAAAACCTACATATCCTATATATGTATACAAATATAAAAATGTTATATACAACACCCCAAGCAAACATCTTAAAAATTCCTAAATGATCTATAGTATTTTCTAGAACTACATAAATGCCCTTAATTTAACGGATATGGATGTCCAACGGATTTTCTAGGTTGCATCCGAGCCCGATCCGTTATCCGTTGGATTTCAAAAATTCCATCCGCATCCAATCCATTGACGAACAGTCCGGACATCCATCCGCAAATGAACGGTTGGTCCCGGTTAAATCCGCGGATTACGGGTCAAATGCTCACCCCTAATTGCCATTTCTTGTTGATCCTAAGACCGTTATTATTACTATCCTTGTTCCTTTAAAACTGCCGGAAGAAGAAGATGAAACCTTTTTCATTCGTTCGCACAATGATTTTTCCACTCAAAACTTAAGTATTAGATGTCCTTGCTACTGCTATCAATTGGAAACAAGAATCTGTTGCTTTTGGTAAACTCTTTATTTATTTATTTTAGGGTGTTTTAGTTTTTATTACTTGTGTGTTGTTTGATTTTAGGCTCATAAATGTTTTTTTTCTCTCCTCTTTTCGGGAGATCAAAAGCGGTTCACCTACTCTTCTATAGAGCATCCTTCTCTGCAGTTGTGGTGAATGGAGATGTTTATAGATGATCTACCTCCTATTACGCTAGTAGCAAGGTAAACTCTTTCCATTTTTATGAGTTTGTTTGGGTTTCTAGCGTAATTATACTTGGTATCTTTATTCAATTGTTTGATCTTGGAGTTCCTTAGAATTGGTCATTAGGAATATGCTTGCTTAAGCTTACTTTTATCGTATCCAGACTGAATTTGAGAACCTTAAAACATGGAACTAAGAGTAATTGATTTTAAAAACACTAGCTATTGTTTGTGTGAGGTCAAAGGTAGCATAATTTTGTAATTTGTATGGCGTGGAGGTGCAAGATGCTGCTAGTTTCTTTGTGTTTTTATGTATGTATATTTGCTGAAAGGTATGCTGTTTGATTAGTTTTTTCTCCTTGGAAAAACAAGTCTTTAACATTATCAGGAAATTACTTGAATTGCAGGACATTAGAGGACGTTACACCCAAGGATATTTTGTATGTCAGCAACATGAGCGTGAGGAGCAAATATGATGGAGCATGTTTACAGATTGATGTGTATCCCTGAGCAAGCTTTCAAACCTCAGCTGGTTATGATCCTGACTCGTGAGACTGTCACTATCACTAATCAAGGGGCTGTATGCAAGAATTTAACTGAGAAACAGAATTAAAACTCAATGCTGTTATTGAAAATTGGGGAAGTCAGTCTTGCTTGCTCTGGAATTGGTGAAATGTAACTGAAGTCCAAATGTGATCACCTGTAGCTCTTTGATTTTGTAGCCAACTTAAATCACAGGAATAACATTATTGGATGTGCAGTAGCTTATTATTCGTTGGTTTCTATTAGGCAAATTCAAACTGAAAAGATTAAGCTCCCTTATAATTGATAACATTAGTGATGGGCATGGACTCTCAGATATTTTTTTTACTGATTTCTGCAAATTTCTTTGCTGAATTGCGATTTTATATAACAGTATAAGTAAGACCTGTTGCAGTTTGTGTGCCAAAATATAATGAAATGAGACCAGGGTCCATCACTTCAGAGCTATAAACTGGCCCGTCCTCTTGGTCTTATGCTAGCCCATTGCCTATAAAAGACCCTCAACTTTAATCGAGAGCTAAATCTACGAGGTATTGTTATTGTATTGGTTGCGGAAGCTGACCATAAAACACGAAATGCAGCTTCAAAATTGTTGTTTGCACTGGTTTCTGCCCCAGTTTTGGTTGAACTGAAGATCTGAGGTGGTGTGTGTTAGCAGCGACCCAACAGGAATATAAAGTCTTGGTGGGGCTAACTACAATTCTTTTAGTGAGTTTTAGCATTTTATTTTCAAAAAATAGACATGAGAGAGTGAATGTTGGAGTATGTTAAGAAATTTAAGGGTGTCCGGAGCATGAAAGTTCAGCTGGTGTAGGTCTTTATAGCTGAAAGAGTGAATTTCGCTAAAAAAAAAATCCTCAAATTTTAGCATTTTAACACCTCAGAACTTCAGGCTTGAGGACAATCCTCAAATTTTGATTATCAAAAGAAGAAAAGAAAAAAAACTCATAGAGAACCAAAAAAAAAAAACTCATTTCAAGTGCCATGCTTTAGATTTCAGAACCAAAAAACTCATTTACTGCGAGTAAAATTACAAGTAGAGAATGTAATTTCCCATCAATAGAGAAAAAAATAATGCATAAGAATTAGAGTACCAGCGCCAGAAATGGAGCCAGACTTTCAACTGGTGCACTAATATGCGATCTGAATTTTGGTGCTAATATCTGTAATGGCAGCCTAAGGACGTCTAAATCATATATACATATTTTTGCAATGACATATATAAGATTCAATTATATTATCTATGTATTAGAGAGAATCGAAAAAGTACCCAAGTCTTCCAGTATTTAGAAGATATACAAGTTCTAGTAATCAGGCAATCAACATCATCTACTGAAGTTAAGAGATCTTACATGTGATACCTGAATAAGCTACTAGAAGTGGTCTTATCTTATCTTACTCTTGAATTACTTCATATGTCTCATTCTAGTAAAGCTCGCAACATCATCTTCAAAACTAAATAAAGTTCATCTGGATACTTGAAGAAGCTGTTTGAAGTACTCTAAGATTCCTCTTAAATCGCCTTGCTTGTCTCCCATTACTGAGTGAGTCACCAGTAGACCGAAAGAACAGATTCACTTTCTCCAAAACCATCGAGTTTTTTAACAAAAAACTGAGAAACTTGAGTTCATTTTCACACCCTTCCACCTCTCTAATCTCGACAAACTCGAGGTGAGAAATCATGCCCGACAATCCCACTTCCCAATCATCTCCAATGTCAGCTAGATTCGACTATACCCAAACATTATAACAAGCAAATGAAACATCACTTAGTAACAAAAAACGATAGATTACATGTATACAAGGTGAAGTGACAGCAAATACGAAAGATGAACTAGTTGCAATTTCAGATACACTCTGGATGATTTGTGCAGCACTCAGCAAACCAAACACAGAAAGTTTAACGAATTGTTACCTCCATTGATTTAAGTTTAAGAGTTCTTATAATAGGAGATATCTTCAGTAAGTATGCTATTGAACGCAAGCAGCCTCTTGTAAACCTCATTTCCAGCTTCAGCATTAATAAATTACACAATTGAAGAGGTTGACGGTATAATGTGCCAGGAGCTTGTAAGAGAACCTTGAGAAAGAGTAGGTAAACAATTCTTTTAAATAAACTGAAGCAAAATCCAACAAGGCCAAGCAGAATAAACCAAATCTATTCGAGGAAGATAAATTTTGGTTTGTATTATAATTATTGTAACTTGACAGAAAGTACAATCATGTAAAAAAAAGAAGCACACATACCTCAAGGAACCCAGATGATAATGACAGGTGTCGCACGTATTGAACCCCTCCTAGAAGTTTCAACATACGTTTAGCAAGCACTTCTTTTTCCTCAGTGGGCAGCTCGGAATATGTTTCTGCAGTTTCATCTTCTTTTCCTAATGACATTTCAAACTCAGCACTGATCAGAGAAGAAAGGTTTCCTAGGGAAAAGTCTTCTCGCATGAAGCCTGCCCATGTGTTTTCTTTGGCATTTGGAGCATATATCTTGGTAGTGTAACTCAAAGAATGATCTGCAGGACCAATATGTATATGGCGATTGTCTATTAGTGCAAGAAGTTTAAGGCTGCCAGAATCAATCATGATATTACTTTGATAGTTTGTTTGTATATCACACTTTTTAATGATTACCGATTCAATAAGTGGACAACTTGAGAAAAGCCTTTGAAACTCTAGATTGGAAATTGAAATTCCTACAAGCCCCAGATGTTTGATTTGAGGTAAAATAATATCCATGTACTTACCAACTGCCATAAGCCCCAAACTCTTCAATGATTTAGAATTAAGGAGTTGATAAGGAATCTCTTCAATTATGATTTACAGCTGCAAGGATCCATCTATTCAGAGTTTCTACTGAAGTACCATCCAATATAGCAAGCCTCAGCCTAACCTTTTGTATATCAGATTCATCATCGCGTAATTCAAATACCTTGTCGACAAAATTTATAAACCTATTTACAGTTTCACTGAGATTAGTTACTCTGCCTTCTCTAAATGAAGTACATCTTGATTTTATAAAAGGGAGAGACATCCAAATATTTTTCCATCTTTTTGACAAAACACAGGTTTGAACTGCAAATTTCATATCAATGAAAGAGAGAATTTCATGAATCAAGTTATCCGGTAATTTACTGATTCTATCTTCTCCTACATCTTCTTCAAAAGGTTTTGTTTTTCTTTCCATGGTTGTATAATCCCTAATAAACCCCAATTAGTTGCAGTACAAAAACTCTAATAGAGATTCGAGAGGAATTACCTGCAGTGTCTGGAACCCCAACTAATATCAGATGAAGAACTTGTTGATGACTGATTCTAAGCAGAAATGAAAACCCATGACTTCAATTTTTGTACAGAGAGAGTGAAGTTGAAGTGGAATCCAAAAAGATGCCCAAAACAAGGGTCATCCCGATGGGTAATTCCAGTTCCAGACTCCAGTTTGCTTTTATAATCCACTCTGATATATAATGACACCTCTTTTACATCACTGTTGTTTTGTCATTTCCCACTGTTTATGTATTTTGGTCTCTTACCCTGGGAAGGATCTAGAAATGTTTGCGGGGTAGGGCTAAAATATCAGGGCTTAATTGGGGCCCTGAGAATTAATTAGGGGCCCTTCACTACGTGACAAAAAGAGACATGAAATATTCCTTTTGGGTTATCCCTTATCCTTTAATTTTTGAAATGCCATAAATACCCCTAAGTGATTAGTGTTAATTAAATTTAATTAGTTAATTAATGTGTTAAGTAATAAGGTTAGATTAAAATCAGTTTTTTGGTTTTTTTTGGGATTAAAGAAAAAATTGTGTTTTGGTGTTGTGGGTAGGGAGAAGTAGAGTTTTTGGTAAAAAATTTAGGTTATTTGAAATGAATGATTTTAGTGTAGGAAATGATGTTGGTGAAGCTTCTAATTACAACCATGATTGTGTTGATGGTGAGATTGTGTCAACTAATCCTATGGATTGGATGTTTGATGAAGAAATGTTAATAGATGAAGCCATGAATATTGATGGAAATGAAGATCCCATTGCTCAAAATGAAGGAAACAACCCTCAAAATGAAAAACCCCGAGCTGAAAACAATGAGGTAAACATCTTACACCCTTCGATTTGTTTTTTTGTTGCTCCAAGTGGTCGATTCATCCCCACTATGCAATTTCGGTGTAAGGGTCGTCATTGTCGTAGTATTTATACTATAACGACCCTCTTAGGTCGTCATTTTATTGCCATTACTCTTAACGACTCTAACCTGCAACTTTTCCAGGTTATGAAAAATCGTTAAGGTAGCGTTATATATATTAACGACCCTTTTTAGGAAGTTCACGTAAAGTTGTTAATTGTATTGTTTACACATTAACGACTCTAGAACCCAAACTCGCTGGTCAGTATGACACTAAGGGTCGTCATATTTGTAATCATATTAGTTGACGATCCTAAAGAGGAATTGCAAATTGTTTTTAGGGTCGTTATATTTATATGTAACATTAATAACGATTTTTCCAACGGATTTTCATAATTTTTGATTTCACAGAATCATTTCATTGAATCTTAAAAGCTACTCTTAAAAGGCATACATGTTGCATAGCGTTGCATTGAAGGAAATGAAATACAATAGATAATAACGGTGCATTTATACACTCAACCATAGATGTTGTAATTATAGGTAGTGCCGTGCAAGATGAGGTAGCAATCGTCGAACTCAAACTTGTTCCCACGAAGCACCTCGTATCGCTTATACACCTTACCCAACTGAAAACACAAAACAAAAACTTAGTTAGTATTGTTCAAAGCATTCGATAAGTTTTACCTCTTGTTTAAATACTTACTATTACAACGCCGATCATATCGGGCATGGCTTTCCTTACGGCACAAATTTCTCTTTTGAAAGCATCACATTCTAATTTTATCTCTTGCAACCGTTCTTTGACTTGTTTCAAAGACCTTGAGTTGCGATTTCAATCCAACGCAACAAAAACGATGAATACACGGTTCCACCAAGTATCCGATGTTTCATCAATGTCTTTGTCTAGACTTTCAAAGTGGTTTGTGACTGTCAACCAAGCTCTCACAACGGCGCAATTCTCTTTGGAAGTGTAGGGAGTATCCATGGTATTACCTCTAGTTTTTGCTCTTGGGTGATAAATGAATGAGAATGAATGTGAAGTTTGAGAATTATGGTTTGGGTGAAGAAGTGGTGAGATATGGTTCTATTTTTATAGAGATTAAAGGGCCAACAGTTGTTTTTTTTGAATTATTTACCGTTGCCCAACTCAACCATATTTGTTGAATTCAAATTTGACATTAACTGCCACAAGAGTCGTTACCTTTCCTATTTATTATGTGACGACTCACTCCCACCAAAAGAGTCGTCCATTTATTATTTAATTTATAACGACTAAACCATCAAACATTTTCTGATATAGAGTCGTCACGGGTGTAGTGAAAAAACTTTAGGATCGTTATGTTTTATTTTTATTCATTGACGACTCTAGGCTTAAATTTTTATGTTATGTTGTAGATGGTGGTGCATCCAAGCTCTCAACCACAACCAGTCTCTACGATGGGTCCGGATACCTCCCAACACTATATGACTGATTTGGTAGGTTTTACTTAACCTTTTAGTTATATTTAATTTTAAATTATTTGATCACATGGATGTATAATTTCTTTGGTGAATGTAGACATGAAAATACACGGTTGAGGCCAAGGAATGGCTTATCTCTAAGGCAAAAGAGAAGATGTGCGTTGTTGTTCAAAGCAAACACGTCGATCGTTATAAGATGGAGATGGTGTGTGAGAGAGCGGGGAAAAAAAGGGGAAAGTCACAAAGGTAAGAATTACAAATATGAGAAGAAAACAAGTAGGGTCTACAAAACTGCGTCGAAGAAGTGCGGTTGCCCGTTCAGGATTTATTTCAAAAGGCATCATGAAACCCATCGATGGAGATTGGCTAGTATTCCGGACATTCGTCACAACCATCCTCCACCTAAAAGTTTATATGGACACCCTGCATATGCCCGCTTGAAGCCGCATGAAATGGAGAGGGTTCGACAAATGAAGGGGTGTAGGCCTCTTAAGATCCTAAATGAAATAAGGGTGGAAGATAAGGATAACTTGTCTACCATTTCGACAATCTATGCGGCCAAAGCAACTATGAAGAGAACCGAATGGGATGGTAGGATAATTATGCAACAATCCGAGTGGTTAGCAGAAAAACATAACTACGCCATGCAAACAAAAGTTGGTCCCGGAGATAAAGTTACTCATATTTTTCTTGCGCACCCTATGATGGTCGATTTGGTACAGTGTTTTTACCATGTTTTGTTCATAGATGCCACCTATAAGACAAACAGGTATAACATGCCCTTGTTGAACGTTGTTGGTCATACTTCGGATAAACAATCATTCACAGTTGCATGGTGATTTATGGAGAAAGAAGAAATAGAGGATTATGTTTGGGCCTTTGAGCAAGTGCGGTTGATTTACCATGGAAACGAGACGCCACAGGTTATATTTACCGATAGGTATTTTTCAGTTATGAGTGCCGTTCGTCAGGTTTTTCCTCTTGCTCAACATTTTCTTTGTACGTGGCACATCCAAACCAATATTCTTTCAAATTGCAAGAACCAAATCCAAAAAATTTATACTAAGAAGGGTAATCAACGTTCTAAGGAGGAAGACGAGCGTCTTAGTGAACTATCCAAAGAAGAGAGAGCGGAAGAGAAAAGGAAATAAAAGGAAAAATACGATGAAGAGGGGGGATCTATGGAAAGTTTTTTTGCAAAGATTGAGACCATTTGGTTCATTCGAAGACCGAGGTTAAGTATTATGTAAACTTGCAAAAGTTTATTGATGATTGGACCACGGAACATAAGAAGGTTGTCGAGTATTGCCAGAATACATGGTTGAATCCTTGGAAGGAGAGGTTTGTTTACGCATGGACCAATAGATACAAGCACTTCAAAAATGAGTCTACCAGTATTGCAGAGCAGTCTCATGGTCGTCTGAAATTTTTTTTGGTAGAGAATACTGGTGGGGTAGTTACGGTACATGAAGCTATTCACGAGCATGCATACAATGATCTAAGAAAAATAGTGGTCCAGATGGAGATAAGTAAAGACCGTTTTCAAATGGCATACGTTATAGACAAAGATTTGTTACGGGGGATAGCACATGGTGGGAAATAACCCATATGATGGAAGAACTTATAAAGTTTATAGCAAATACGGCCGCTGGGAAGGTGATGAAGTGTTATTGTGCAACAAAGACATGTCTCGGCCTCCCTTGTAGGCATAAACTTGGTGCGTACAAAGATATCATTCATCTTAGAGATATCGATCCATTCTGGCAGCAACTCTCATTCACACCAAATCCCACAGGGGACGCTGAGCAAGAGTTCGGAGACTTGGAAATTGGAAAGTACATCAACGAAAAATACAGGAAAATTAATTGTGCAGGAAGACAAATATTGGTTTCCAACTTGTGGTCGGCGGCCCGGAAGAGTTTGGCGGTAGAAGAAGAGCCTATAAAACAAAAACCACCAGGGCGTCCGACAACTAAATTGTCATTTAGAGAAACTGTGAATGAAAACAATAATTGTACAAGGGACCCGTGTGGGCATGAGAAGGTGCAGGCGGAATATAGTGAGTATGAAAACTCTTTCATTACCAAGAAAAGGGGTCGGCCAAAAAGCAAACTAGCACTACATCATTTTAACGATATAGCAACATACAATAGCTGTTGCTAAACGGGGTCGCAACGGGACTTCGCTGTTGCTAAACACGGTGTCGCAATTTTTAGCAACGACATAAGCTTCGTTGCGAACCTTGGTCAGCAACGGATATTCGCAACGGCCGTTGCCGTTGCGAAATAGTAAGCTATTTTATTACAGGAATACTGTATTGTTGATAATATGTTTATTAGCAAGATTCGCAACGAAGTAAAGGAATACTGTATTCCTGTAATATGTTTATTACAGGAATACTGTATTGTTGCTATTTTATTAGCAACAGTAAGCTATTGTTGCTAATATGTTTCTAATTACAGGAATACCACTACCCAGAACCAGATACTGTTTGTTCTGGTTCTACTGTATTGGTTCTGGTTCTAATTTAGCAACAAAGCCCTGATGTTGCTAATCTTTTGCAACCTCAAAAAAAGAAGGTCAAGTCCCATTCTATTGACCTAGTTAAAATTCATTACCCCAAATTCCCCCCCCCCCCCCTTCAATTACCCAGTTCCCTATACGCAACATCCAAACAGATATACAAACTACAATGGCAATACAAAAAAGATACAAATGTAGTTGAGAATCACCACCAGATAATTTTATTATAAAATAAAGGATTCTTCAGTTGATACAAATGTACACAAGTAACTTATGTATGTTGTGACTGACATAAAATATTTGATCTATGTTGATGTTTCTAAATGGATGGGTAACCTAGTTTTTGTCAACTGACAGAGGCATTGAAAAACAGGGAAAGAAAGACTAAATATCACCAGAAGTATCACCAGACTCCGCTTGCTTAACCAATCTCCTCAACAAAGATTTCAATCTTTGTTAAAATATCACCCAGTATCGCTTTTTAACTTGAGCCCAAATACCTGCAAAATAGACAATTTTATGTTTCAGTACTAAGGTCGAAAATAAAATACTAACCATAGATTTTGTATAATCTGCAGAGACAAGTCAAAACCATGTAAAATCAACAAACTCTGCTATAAGTGAACTAAATGGAGATGTATGTAGAAGCAATTATAAAGTGAAGATTAGTATCCATTTGAACTCAATATGATAACCATAATCAAGAGGGAGTGTACTTACCAGGGATTGATATTCCCTCGGGTGGCTACTATTGCTTCAATTGACCTGCACTGAAGATTATTTTGCAGGTTATTATTTTTCAGGAAGCGCAGGTAACTGTAGTGTAGGTCAATTGAAGCAATAGTAGAAACTCTCATGCAGTTATATGTTCCATGTTACAGCTTTAAATGTATAGTCCCTATTTTACAGCACATAGTAAAACCCATGAATAAGAATCATACTTACAAAGAGCATACATGTATAAGAGATTGGTTTATTTTTTGAATAGTTTTACCTATATTTTTTTTATAAGACATTGTAATAGTTTTACCTATATTTCTTCCCTAACTCAAGTAAAGGTGACACACATGCTAAAGTTCTCCATTGTAAACCCGAATAGCCATAACAGCAACAGAAATAAAAAATACAATATCAACAGCTCCAACACCTGGTAGTAGGTTTACCATTTCACAAATCAGTCAAAATCACTTACTTGTTCAGAAGTTCAGAGACCTAGTTGGTGATCATAGTTAATTTGTAATCTTAAGCAGACAAGCTACTAACAAGTTTCAATTCTGAGGACCTTATTGTGTGAAATTTGCTCCAACCTCATTTGTTATAGACTTGGAAATTATAGCTTTACCACAACCAGGAGGAATTTACTAATGTAGATAGAGTTCAACGACATCAACATTAGTAACTCGATACTAATAACAATTCAATCATTGGAGGACTTACCCATCTTCTGCAATGATTATCCTCCTCTTCCATGTATCTATCGATGATGCATCAGAACTAAACCTCCTGTAACTCGGGATTCCCAAGACCTAAGTGATTATATAATTTTCAAAGAACATGAAGATATCAACACCACACCATAAAAAACTTCCGAGTTTTGACGAACCAAAAACCAACAGTATAGGAGTTATATATATGTACATCTCTAGCTTTGAAACAAGTAATATGTGCGCTCCAATATACATCAAGTGTTTATTAACTAAGTACAGCGAAACAAGAAATAAGAATGAACTAAAAGCAAACTAAAAATCAAGAAGCAAGAAGCTTACAAGAACATCTTGGCAACCCATGCATATGATGCATGCTTACTGGCAGCCCAAAAGATGTAAAATGCTAGACAGAATGGCATGTCAAAGTAGTTGCTAAAATATGGATCATCGTTCATCTACCTTAAGATCACTATGACTAGGAAAGCGTGCATTCCCTGGAAAGTGAAAAAAAAACATCAGAGTAAAGTTCAGCAATCTGGTTAATTACTATTTACTATTTAAATATCAATGACGATGTCCACTGGTCAAGGTGTACTTTCCTTTTGCAGGGGATGAGGGGAAAAGTTCAAATTCCAAAAAAGTCTGGGAGGCATGTCCATTATACGTAACGGAGTTTGATGTAACTAATGGGTAAATACAATATTAGAACAAAAAAGTTACCAACAATTAGCAGAGAGTAATATCCTATGAGAATTAAAAGGTATCCTATAACACACGAAGTCGAACTCCAGTTCTCAATAGGAACACGATAAGTGACTGCTCCGTTTCAAAACTTCTTAAAGAAAACATAATTTGAATCCTTAACATCATTTTAAACTAATTTATTAAACACTCAGGAACACATGTGAAAGAAATGACTAAGCAAATGACACAATCAAAATAGGGAGAAGTCCTTAATTATTTTCCACTTCGTCCTTCGATAAAATATGCAAGAAAGCCAATTTGGGTGAGATGGCGCTCAATAAAATGCACCCTTACAAATTCAATTATTTATAAGAGTTCAATAAAATGGGCATACAAGGAGAATGCATCGACCAAGGAAAGTGATGGAATCTAAAATGATAGTTCAAACATAAGGTCGCTTTTATTCAATTTTAGTACACGGATATCCTTGGGTCGTTCCCAAGGACAAATAGCTAATTGATACAGCTCATATTGCACTAGAAAAGAAAAACCAATAGCATCTTCTTCATGATGCACACAGTTCATGCTCTGTATCCATGTCAATTGATCATGTGATTCACATAACAAACAAATTAACTAAATTTCAAGTCTAAATTAGCAAGATCAAGAATAAACAGAAAAACAAAACATAACTTCATATGTTTATATGTACGCGAAGTTAAAGGTTAGCAAGGCCAATAAGAGAACAAACTCCCATACATAGTCCTGTTGAACATTTAGTAATCTTTAACAATTTCATCGAATCAAGAAATAGATTCAACTTTAATTTGCTTTAGCTTCTATCTATTTATTCAATCACACAATTAATTAATGATTAAAAGGTACCCATGCTTCAAAATCAACATATAAATAATTGAATTAAATCAATTTCCTAAATTAAAATAATTCTTGGATAAAGCAATTAACTTTCCATTCAGTGCATAAGCCAGGAAACGAATCATATGGCACACGCAACAAGCAAAAATCATACAAAGAAATCGCTATTATGTGATAATTTATCCAATAATTCTATGGTTAATCACATGCCAATGATCGAAAGAAGGATAAAATTGAAGGTTATGCTGAGTATCTTCACCTGAAGTTCAGCCCACAGTCATTCCTTATCCCTCCGAGCTTGCTTATCTCAATGCTCATCCGATTGAACCGTGAGATTGTGTATGTCATGTTTCGAGCTCATATATGACAATTTTTCTTTGTTATGTATTCAAATGACAACGTCAATAAACAGTTTCAAGAAAACCTAAGCGAGAATCGACTGTAATTGCAGTCGATTAGCAAAAGAACATCGCCTAATTTCATCGAAATACATGAATCAATCAGGAAATAATCAATTCTAAGCAATTCAACAGCAACAAAGAAGTACAAGATATTCCGTTTACTTACAAACAGCAAGGGGTGGGGCATTCTTCTATCGACGATTTTTTACAGTTGAGCTGCATTTAAAGGAAGAAAAATTAGATAAACCTCTTAATTATTGCATACTTTCCCTAAAACCAAACAACGAATCAGATCTTCTTGACTTACAAGTTTACATCATCAGGTCCTTGTTCAAGCTCTCTAGCAACTTTATTGACATTTGGTACCATATGATCCTTTTCTTCAACATTTGCTGCCATCTGACCCTTTTGTTCTCCTCTTCAATTTGTTCTTCCAATTCTTTCTTGGATGTTTATTTCTATGTATTTTGGTATTCATGCATATCTCCTTTTTCTTCTTGGTTTCCTAACTCTCAGTTTTATCAATCTCCAGATGATGTTCCATGCTGCAACAACCCACAAATCCATTTTCAATTCACCTCTCAAAACACCATAAATTTATTTTTCTAAACCTCATTCAACAAGTAAAAATGAAACAATGCCCAAACTGAATTCCCCTAGTTACAACAAACAACATCAAAGCCCCACAAAAACCTAACTGATGATGAATCTAATCCAAAACCATGATTAGGAAAACTGATCATGTGATATGAATTTCGCAAGCTGGTGTTGGAGACCTATTGCACCCAAAACCTTCAATTTCAGATCGATTGCACCCAACACCTTCAATTCATCAACAATATCATCCGTAACAACTTCAATTTCAGATTTATTGCATCAAACACCTGAAGAAACAACAAGGATTGAATACAACATAAACCCTAGTTTAGAATTTCGAAAATTTACATTGCACATTAAACAAAATTAAAATCAAATTCAAACCAAAGGTTTCCCTTTGATCAGTGAACAAAATCCCTATAACTCGATAAAAATTCAAACCCATGAATAAAAATTCCAACTGAAATCTATTAGCAAACATAAACCTAAAACCAATATATACACAGAATAAAATGATTGTTACCTGTTGATTGAACTAGGGTTTTTGTAGTTCAATCGATTTTGAGAAAGGGGATCTGCAGATGACTGATGGATTTATGCTCTTAATTAAGAAGAAGTTAGTTGAATAAGAGACTAGGGGTTTACTTTTGAATCAGAGATGAGGTTTTGAGAAGTGAAGATACTCATGGTGGTTCTGTGATCGATCTGGTTAAAAGGGTTTGGAGTTATTGCTGAACTAGGGTTCTTCATAGCTGCAGCTCGAAGAAGAAAGAGAATGAAAAAAAAAATGTGGCTGAGAAAACCTAAACGATGGAAAGATAAGGCGGATAAGGATGAAGGGTGGAAAACAAAAGAAGAGGACTTGACCTAACTTTGACTTGGGCGTAAACATAAGTTAAAGTGTTCCTGACCACACGCGTGCTTCGCATGCATGAACGACTAGCGGTTTCTAATAGCAACTGAAATTTCTAGGTTGCGAAATCGAAATTGATGTAGTTCACGTATGCGGGAAATATTAGCAACGGAAATTTCTTGGTTGTGGGAGAATTAGCCGCCCAAGCAAAAATGGTTTTACAAATGTACTAGTGTTGTTGCTACTCTGGGTTGCTAAAACCTTAAAATGGTGTAGTGTAGTCACCCTAAGTCATATGGATGATGTTGATTATACAGTCGGCACCCAACAATTCCAAACAAGTGGAATGGTGACGATAAGAGGAATAAAGGGTAATCCGTGCACCCCCAGAGATTCTCATGGAAGACCGCTCCGTATTGCTTACACTTTGTATAAAGAGTATACCGATGAACTTCCTTATGTCATCTGGGATCACCTTATCTCCACCGATGACGTGGACGCAATATCTTAGAAGATGGAAATTGTGGTTACCATGTTGGTTACCTCCCGCCTTCACAAGAAGAACTACTAGGTTTTGTCACTAATCAAACGACCTAGAGGACTTGACCCTGCATACACCTAACTTTGCAAACAAAATTTTCTAGCAAACAAAAAGCATGATGGCTCCACTTAGATTGTTTTCTAAACATAAGTTAAATGTCCAAATTCCAAATCTGTAGTAAAAAAGACAAAAACAAAACGTGTTAAAAAAAAGTTGCTACGACGCGCCAAAAATTGATGTATTGTAGAAAGTGATAGTGAAAGGTTCTTTTGAAACTTGTGAAGGCAAAAACCTTAAAATAAAGGAAACTTAGGTGATAAGAGAGTGTGAATAAATTAGTTAACAACCCAAAACTCTATTTATCTTTTAAATCTCTTGTTTCTTAATTCAAATAATGGATGATACAAAGCATAACCTATCTAATTGAATTATGACAAAAATTATGCAAACAATTAAAAATCGAGTGATTGAGTGAATTATAAAATATAAATTAGAGAAAATAAATTAATTACCAATCATTCATGCTGTAAATAGCTTCCTCAACAATTCCAATTATTGCAATGGTTTACAAATGATGCTAATAATACTCCCAAATCTTCTCACATCAATGTATTTCGAGCTTACACTTTGTATAACGCTCCCGGTTGTTTGTTGAGTATACACGTACAAATCACGTTCAAATCTCATATAATCTCGTGAATAACTTCCTATTTTGAACTCATGTCAAATCTGATCTCACTAGAACACCTTCAAAATTCGAACCCTAAATCTCAAACATTTTTTTCCCGCCAAATTATGTAATTCAAACGAAAGAGATGAGGTTGCCCCTTATCCACCGCTGGGTGCGAATATCCGTGGTGCCCTTAGTAATTGGTTACCCCTTACCATTTTTAATTTTCCAACAATCTTTATTTCCGAAAAATACCTACAAACACACAAAACACTATAATGTTACCATGTTGCGGATGGAAATTGTGGTTACCATGTTGCAACGGAACAATTAGGCCATTTCAATGAAGCGGACAAACTAAAACTCACCCAAATCGAATATGCAAGGAGACAAATGGACGCTAAACTCATTCAGGACAAACAACTATATCTAAAAATGATCATGGAAGGAGATTCAAAAGAGAAAGAAATGAAGTTCAAGGAGTTGGTATCCAACGTCAAAGGGGTCGAAGACGGCTGGTTATAAGTTTTGGATGCAAATGCCTTTTGGTGCCCAACTGTTAGCGGACACATTCTCTTGTGTCGTTCATGTATTCATCAAAGGGTTCCCCGGAGGATCTTGTACGTATGTACCCTCAAGAACTAGGTGTGAGCCGATGTTAAAGAAAAGAAGAATTGTAATAGCACATGTCAATATGAACCATTACATAGGGTTGAAGATAACAGAGGAATTTCCTTTGCCACGGGTAGTCTATGCTGAGTGGGGAGACTTCGCTAAGGAGTGGACAAGTCAGTATGAGTACGGCCTGAACTTGTGGAATGCTTTGGACCCGATGCCAGCTCATGTTGACATGGGTGAACAATTGCAAGAATGAATGACTGTTTATTTTGAGCTTTATTATGAAACATCCTTTCTTGGTAGATGGTTGTATTTTGAAGAATGCTTATTGAATAGACGTTACATATTTCCGCATAAATGCTGTTTACTATTATATATATTAATGTCGTTCTCATTTTTCAGTTAGCGTCGTCATTATATGACTCAATATAAGGTAACTACTCTAACCGAAGAAAAAAAATGATCTCCTGGAAGTTTTGGTAAACAAAAGTCGTTTATTTCTTAAACATAAGTTGTAACGATCCTTGAATATATTTTTTTTAAGAATAGAGTCGTTATATATATGACCATATTATGTGACGACATTCGTGTTGAAATATTATTCGTCTCCTGGATGTTTTTGTAACCTATGGTCGTTATTTTAAAAAACTTTTATAGTAACGACTCTAACACCGGATACAGTCGTTACCTTATTAAGGATCATATAATAACGACTCTAACACCTCATTATTTAACGCCTCTTTCTGAATACACTCTTCTCAATAAAAATAGACGTTGGGATATGTTAGGTTTATATATTTCAACATGAACTGTCCAATACAACCGAAAAAAAACTAAGATGTCAAACAATTCAATTGAAAACATACTTAGAAGATGCAAGCGACCAACCTCCTCAATTTTGGCAATGGAGGAAGAACTAGGGAAAAGAAGCATGCCCCCTCGTAAAAAACCATACACTATCACGCCATATCCTATGAAGGAAGAAGAAGAGTTGAGCGAGGCAAATAAACGGGGCAAAGAAGAATCCCAACTCCGGGAAAGATTCAAGCAAGTCGACGAAGAGACCGAATGGGTTAAAAATTATTATATCGTCAAGGATCTTCACAAATATAATCCAGAAGATAGTATATTTTGGAGCTGTGTTGGTTCGGGTCCAAAGCGATATCCTTATTTGTCGTATCACATTAGGGATAAGACGATTGTTGTTATGAAATGGTGCACCAAGTACAACGAGTTTATCGCCGGGCTCAAAGGGGATAGGCGTGATGCCCTAGCTGCTTACACCAAATGGAGAGGAGAGCCGTTTTATCACATCGAAGCCGCATTGGTAGTTCAATCACGCATTAACATGTAATATTTCAATTATAGTCTTCACTATATTTATTAAGTAAATGAACGACCCTTGAGGTGTATTTCAAAAAATCAGACCGTTCCACTCCACCTGCAATAGAGTCGTCAATTATCACAACAATAAGGTAACGACTCCAAAAGAAAAAAAAAGTGTCCAGGTCTATATGATTTTTTCACAGGCGTCGTTCTACATATTCATTTAAATAATAACGACTCTATTGCAGAAGTTCTACCAACATCTCGGTTCAAATTTTTCTTAGAGTCGTCATTCCTCATAACCGACAAGGTAACGACTCCAAAAGACAAATAAGTGTCCAGGTCTGTATGATTTTTTTCACAGGCATCGTTCTACATATTCATTTAAATAATAACGACTCTAAGTTCTACCAACATCTCGGTAATTTTTTTTTTAGAGTCGTCATTGCTCATAACCGACAAGGTAACGACTCCAAAATACAAATAAGTGTCCAGGTCTGTATGATTTTTTTCACAGGCGTCGTTCTACATATTCATTTAAATAATAACGACTCTATTGTAGAAGTTCTACCAACATCTTAGTTCAAATTTTTCTTAGAGTCGTCATTCCTCATAACCGACAAGGTAACGACTCTAAAAGACAAATATAATTTTGTCAATAGGGTCGTTATACAAATCCATTTTAAATGTAACGACACTATGGCAGAAATTACTAAAACCAAAAATACTAAGCCTAGGCCGGATCATGTGTTGGGTTTGGTATTAAATCACAACATTAACACTAAGCCTTTAAAACCAAAAATACTAACATATGTAAACTAACCGAGTTTAACAAGCACGAGATAGGGGTATCAAACCATGAACAAAAAAAAAACTTAAGTTTCAGTTTGAAAAATACTAAAGTCATCCATCGTAACATTAGAAGAACATCTCCTCACTCAAGGTTACGACCTCCACCTCGGCCTCGACCACCACCTCGGCCTCGACCTCCACCTAGGACTTCCTGACTACCTTCAACAGCGGAAGACCGGCTTCTCTTATGACGGCCTTGACTTGTACTAGATATTTGGGATTCATCATCTTCTCTTTCCTCTGAGCTTGCGTCACCTTGGCATGCTTCACCCTGTTGTTGAAGTTGTTGTCTCATTTGTTCATGGGTTTTCCTTTGCCTCTTCAATTGCTTAGCCAGATCAGCAAACATTTTCTTAGCTGATGGATTTTCAATGTGACTAATATAATCAGCATATTTCCGATGTCGCTCAGGTTCTTCCACTTCTCGTTTCTCGGCCCAGCAACAAAATTCCTTGAGAAGAATCTTCATTCGCTCCCTCTATTGGCATTCAAATACCATTTCATATTAAATAACGCATATTTGTTTGTTTGTGAATAATGCAATGCCCAAAATTAAACTTACCACAAGCTTAAGAATAGTCGAATCATCTCTTGTATCATATGTAGATGCCTTGTTGGTCCTTCGAGTGCCCGGAGCATCTATCCGGATGACCTGAGGGTGAGAGAAGCGTCCATACCATTCTAAGTAATCATATGTGGACTCGTGACCTTGATTCACATGCTCCCAATAACAGACATCTACCTTGCTATCATGCTTGTGTCTATCATCCCAATGTTTTGTCAATGGTTGAGGTTCATAAACCACCACTAATTCCGACTCGTTAGACTCGCATTTGTCTAACTTGTGCTTGAATCGTGGTTTATAATCCGGTGCGGGTGAATCTTGAATAAACCCAAGCTGACGCATGATTCTCATTGGATTATACATTGAAAATCCGTAAGGGTAAAACAGAGGTCCGTCGTAATATACAACATCTTCCATTGCGCTCACCCTATCATTCTTATAAGGATCAAAGATTATCTCTTCAGCTGTGATGTTGTCCAATTGTTGCCGCATTTTGACCAACGCATCCTTATGTTCCCTATCCGCAGACCCAGTGTACATGTATCGAGTCCCTCTTGGTTTGGTTTTGTTCCATTCTGGGTTTATTTTGACGTCGGGATTGTCTTTGAACAATGAAGGGAAACGATCATAAATCCACACCTATATTGACATCAAACAAAATAAAACAAAACAATCCGATAGGTATAAAAAATTTCAAACAAAAAATTAACAAAAATAGGGGATACAACTAAGTTCAATTCAATTACCTGCAGTAGAGCTGTATTTCCATGAATTTGAGAAGATCGTTCCCGAGATGCATTTGATAACTGACAATTCAAATGTGCTACCATGGCAATACCCCAAGAGTACTTGTTCACATCATCCAAAGGATCCAACAGTTGAAGTAGGTTGACACTCACCCGGTTACCCTTGCTGTCGGGAAATATGACCGACGCAAGTGTGTACAAAAAATACCCAGCCGCCGCATAACGACATTGAGCATCAGAGAGACCATCAACTCTTTCTTTGATTAGTGTTCCAGCAAACATCTCTCTAATATCTACGAGTTTGAACTCTTTCTTCGGGTACTTCTTTTCCATCACGAAAAGGCCATATGTAGTCTCTTGATCCCATCCAAACAATCTCTCGGTCAATCCATAAATTTCTTCCCAACTAAGCCTTTTCTTGAACTTAGCATTGGTGGATTTTCCTTCGACCGGCAACCCTAATATCTGATCTGCATCATCTGGTGTCAATTCCATCTCACCAAAAGGAAATTGGAATGTATGTGTTTCACCGTAAAACCTCTCACTAAAACTTGAAACTGCAACCTTGTCATATGCAATCACTGAATTCACAACGGCAGTATACAGAGCCGAGTTTTCAATAATCTCCTTGACTCTTTCACATTCATCTTTTAGCCCCCACATGGACATTTTCACATAAGAAGATTGTCGCCTGAAAATACGTACGTCATTCTTATGATCCTACAAAAGAAATAACAAATTTCTTAAAAACAAATTCAAGTGAACATCAACAAATCAAATTTAAAAGAAAATTTTAAATTTTTACGATTGTTTTGTAAATGGTATGAGCCCAGCTCCCATTATATCCAAATAAAACTCCGCACCAATCTCTCGTTTCTCCTCTAGCTTTACCACCATAGAGACGTTCTAGCTGCAAATGTTTGGGGGGAATGTGTCTCGCGCTCTCTGCAACTGGCTTTCCATCCTTCCGTCTCGACGGTTTCGCCTCCTCTACCACTCTTTCATGTTCATCACCACCAACACCCTTACCATCATTACCTTCATCGCTCTCCTCCTCCTCATCATCATCATCATAATCACCACCACCCGCACCACCACCACCAAGGCCAGAACAACCAATACCACCGCTGTTACCACCTCCAGCATCATCGTGAATATGTTCTTGTTCAATAATTTCTTCCTCATAGCTTCCGAAAGGAGATATAACTGGGGTGGAAGCATATGACGAATCAGAAGAATCATTACCTTGATTTCTCATTTCGCGGATAGAAAAGGAAACCTCACTCGGACGTTTTCCGCGGAATTCACCGGCCGCCAAGTATTTGTCGTGCTGTGGAGGTTTGGAAGGTGGAGTGGGCATGTGTTCCTTGTCTTTATTTTTACTTCAATGGTAACATACACACAAATAACTTTAATATTTTATGCTATCTCAGCACTAAGGTCGTCACAATATTCATTAAAACAATTACGACCCAAACAAACGAATGACGACTCTAATAAAAAGATTAACGACCCTTTCAATATTTTAGACAATGGGTATTTCTGTTTTGTAACTAGGGTCGTCATCTAATACTAACGACTGTAACCCAAACATAACGACTCTAATATATTAGTTGACGACACTTCCAATTTTTAAGGCAGAGATTATGGTCTCAACAGCGTTAGGGTCGTCAATAAGTTGGCTTATATGGGTAACGACCCAAGTCAATGACAACAACAGTGTATTAGCAGAATTAGGGTCGTTACCAAACTAATCATATTCTATAACGATTTTTCATACACAACACATGCAACTAAAGGATCGTTAGAGTTTAACACAACATAGTATAACGACCCTAACACTGAAACTGAAAAAATTTAATTCCAGTGCTCGATTTCACAATCAAAACTCAATAAAGAATCAAAATAATAAGTGGGTTTGACTGACTTACCTTCTAATAGGCGCCATTTCTTCTTCTAATTCTTTCCGGCTTGATACCACAACCTTGGTTTTGAGATTAATCTTCAATTTCGGTTTCTCTACCAAATTAGGGTTACTAAACTTTCCTTTGTACTCATTGGTTCGAGCCATCCTTGTAGAAGAATTTAATCGTCGATTAAAGTTTTTTGTATCGTCGATTACAACGATGAATCGACGAAGAAAAAAAATTGAGTCGTTAATGGAGGAGGTCGGAGGAGAGGGAGGGGAATACAAACAGTTTTTTGGTTTTTAGAGAATGAATTGGGGGCCTTAGGGTTAGTGTTAATAGGTTATTAAGCAGAAAGGGTATAAAGGTATTTTCACCCATTTTTGGAACCCCTTATAAATTGTGGTGTGGGTATAAAATGTTCAGGGCCCCTAATTAAAACCCGGGCCCCAATTAAACTACTAAGAAAAGGAACCAACCTTATACATTAACTTCCATAGTCCGTAATTATCTTTTAACTAAAATAACATGCTTATTTTATATATTAAGTGTAAGAATTCAACTTCATCTCGCAAGAAAGTCTTAGCTAGATGCCTTAGATAACATGTTATGCTTGAAATATATATGTATTATTTTTTGTATATATATATATATATATATGCAAGCCGTAACACAAACCATGCAATTACAAAGCCTTTAATTCCTAAACCGTGTAGTCTAAAATATGGAAACCGTTTTAATCATAGCTATATGAACTACATAATTCAATTTGAAAAAGGAAAAAGATATAAAAATCAAAATCATGGAAACCTTTTTTCAAAATCAAATCAAAAGAAACAACCAGGAATTTTTCTTCTCCTCATTGATTTTTGAGGTCTGCTTTGCATGAGACAAGAGGGAAAGACGGAGATATGGTTTCTTATTATTCATCTCCTTTGCTGAGGTACCCTAACAAACACAGAAGATTGAGTTTTTGAGTCAACTTTTGTAGGAAAGAGAATTTTTATTAAGGTACGTTTCTCAAAGAAATACAGGTATCAAATTGACTCGAAAAAGCTGCCTGGAATGCATATGCAAGATGCATGACAAAGGCAAGACGACTTGGTTTCTTGAGACTCTTGACGCCAATGTTCTATGGTGTTGAACCTGTTATAGTGTGATGCATGCTTTAACTTTCGAGTTTGTAGAAGGGCCTGTTGCAAAAGATGTATTTTCGAATTTTGGGTTAAATCGCGTTAGCAAGGAACAAATTGATGACATTGCAAACACAGATTGGCGGCTTAATAGGAAAATTACATGACGGTGGATTGATTGATTTATATCTTATTTATTATTAAGCACACGGTGGATTGATTCATGGTGATCTGAAAACATCAAATATGTTACTTCAAAGCGATAATAGTCAGTTGATTCTCATTGACTTTGGTTTGAGCTTCCTATCATCGCTTACCGAAGTTAAAGTTGTAGACCTATACGTCATCGAGAGAGATTTGACATCCATGCATTCTTCATGTGGAACGGTGATGGATCATATACTTTTCAGTTACATAAAGTCATCAGCAATGGTCATATTTTGTTTTGACCCGTTCCAAGCAACGGCCTTCAAGAAATCAATATTGAACAAGCTAGAGGAAAACCACGGAACGTATGTGGGGAGGTGATGCTAATATTTTTTGTTTTTTTGTCTCTTACTCTCCATATCATAATCGTGGGCACACAGCATCAAAAATACATCGCCAAGAGACGGGACGAAGCACACACCAAATCAAAAATACATGGCCACGGGGCGGGCGAAGCCCCACGCATGTCAAGTTCAAAGAAAAAAGATGGCCACTGGGCGGGGCGAAGCCACTGACATGTTAAGTTAAATGAAAAAAATGGCCCCCGGGAGGGGCAAAGCCCTACGTATGTTAAGTTAAAAGAAAAAAAATGCCCGGTACGTAGCACGGTCACTAATCTAGTTGATTAGAAAAGAGAGAACAAAACAAAGGAATAAAACTCAAGCATGGGATATTTGATCGCTACTTCTACATATATCCAAGGAGATCCAGTAAACTTTCCTCAATCCAATAGCACTCAAGTTTTCTCTACTCGCACACAATATTGATTTCACGGATCTTACCCTATCATTGTTATAAAAAGGTATGAGGTTTATGTCCATGATGACTAAAGCTATCAGAAGGACGACGTTTAATTTAGGACCGATCCGAAGGTCGGGAAGCTCCGGATCGGAAAGTCATTAGACGGCTGAGAAAGAGTCACCGCTACGATAGACTCGGTTTTTACCATAAATACAATTACTGTAGATTTTCCAGTGTCCGTAAAGATGCCATCCTGCGGTCGAGAGTAATTATGGGCCATCGATGGGGTTTCCTAAAACGTATCGTCATATAACTGTTCTTCTTAAAATTTTGTTTCATGTGCTTCTTAATATTTTGCGATTCTCCCTTACTTCCTAATTATAGTTTGTTGACTCCCGATTATAGTTTGTTGATTTTTTTAAGGGTTTTTACTTTATGTTTTTGGAGGCGCAAAGCAATATCAGAAAGATGATAATGAAGAGAATGAAAGATGAAGGTGTACATACAGAAACCCTAGAATTATATTCTTAACTTTTTTTTTTCTTTTCCTGATTGTTTGCTTCAAGTTTATACGTTATTTGTTATTGGAGTTTTTGGTTTGATCCTTGATTTTGAATATAGGTTTCTATGTACATCCTAACCTCTAACCTGTCTTTAACCGGTACTTCAATTCACGCTTTCAGAGAAAGAATTTGGTGGAGCTGACTTAATTTAAGGTAAACAATCATTATTCTCTAAAACCGGTATGTCGGAAGGGGAGATAAATTCAGTTTCCTCTTATAACTGTGTTTCTTTAAAACCGACAGTAATCTTCTTCCGTCCGTCCGTTTCTTGGGTTCCTGCTAATCGCCAAACCATTCTCTACTCGAATCACCTTATATAGTTTCCTAACTACAACACATTCTTCTTTGTCTGTGATTGTTTGGCTGATGTTTATTTGTTCTTTTGTTATTGATTTCAATTTCTGCTATTTTTTTCCTAGCCCTAATATTCACACTGCGTCAACAAATCAAGATATGCAACAACATCATAGTTGAATGAAATCAGGTACATTTTCTTACTTCCTCATTCTGAGATTTTCTATCGCTCAACAAGATATAGATTTCCCAGAGGTTTGAGCATGAAGTATTTTTTTTTTTGTCAATCCGAAGCATTACCTAACATATAGGTGAGGCAAATGCCATAACATAGTCAATCTGAAAGGTCTACCAACCAATTAAGTTGTGAAACCTAAAAGAATTGCTAATATTGCCCTATAATCCTTTTTCTTAATTTGAGAACTCTTATGGTGTTAGGTTTATCCACTGTTCTGTAGTTCACTTATTGATTCTGAAATTACAAGTCTATCTACTCTAATGTGACTGATGTAGAAATATTAGTTGAGCTCCAATATGCTAGCTTTGAAGGTTCGGATATATTGTGCATATTACTGCTGTAATCGGATTGCAGGCACAGCAGATGCTTTTGTTACATCTGTGGAGAAATGTATGTATCTTCAGTGTGCGTATGTCTCCTAATTGATACTAAAAATAATTTAAATCAGTAGTGTTCATTATTTAACCATACTTACATTAGCAAATGGTATTTTCTGTCTTAGCTCAAATGGAAGAGCTCATGGTTATCAATTATGCAACTGTGGGTTCATAAGCATATAATGATATCTTCCAGTCGATTGTAGGGTTCATAAGGTGTGTTTCCCTTAACATTGTTTGATTTTTGTGGGGAATTTAATGAGAAGCCAGAAAAAAGTGAAGCTTTCCTGGCTTCTGTAAGTAACAGTGATAGTAGTAGTATTATTCGTGTTTCTGCGGGTCCTAATTCTCTTTCTGAAGTCCTCATCGGGTAACTCTCATGAGTTCTTATGCCGCTTTATGCTTCGTTTAAACTGACGTTTTTTTTTTTTGTAAACGGAAGGAGATAGGAGTGGTTTTCCAGCAGCAGTTGCATATGGTGATGGTGGTTATGATTTTTGTGTTGACCCAAACTTAGATCCTGAGCTTGCTCTTGCATTAGCTGTTACTAAGAAGACAACAGATGGAGTTGTAAATAGGGGAATTGTCAACTTTACAAGATGCAATGATGACTGAAAATCATAGCTGGTGGTGATGTTCAATGAAATGATCAAATGGTTAGTCTTCTGTTTGAATATCAAAATCTATCATTTTTTTCCACAACCGTTACTATGATGGTTTTTCATGTAGGGAGTAAATACAAGCATCCTGTCTTATATAACACAACATGTCTTAAAACATGTGATCTAAATGTGTGTTGCCTATATTGGGTTTCAATACGTGCTCTTAACGTATAACAAAATTTTGTTAACATGATGAGTAAACTCCATAGTTTCAGCAAGCCATGTCAAGCTTCCGGTCTTAAAACAGCTGACTATAATGGCTTAAACATGTGAGCTGAATGTGTGTTGCCTATATTGGGTTTCAATAGAGTTAAAGTATAACATAAATCCCTGTAAGTGTCCATGGATGATCCAATTCCAAGTCATTCTGAATCTAACTAAAAATTCTATGCGCAGCAGAGACAACTTAGTGGATTTATGGAATGTTGTATCTGGCTGGTCACGGTTCTAGGATGGTACTCTTCCTACCTGTTTTGTATTTGCAGTTATTTTAATAAGATTGAGTTTGAGGTATTTCAATTGAACCGTCTTATTTTGAAGGCTTTATTGTACACAGAATTCCTGTGTTTATTGGAAATTCCTTCGGGATCGACCCTCTTTGGAGACTATTGTTGAATACTGTTCACAAAGTATTTACAATAACGTTTTCATTTTAATATTTAGATCGGGAAAATAATTGTGCTGATGTTAAATACTAATAAGTGTGTGATTAAAATTATTCGTCATCGTTTCAATGATAAGAAGTTGAATACATGCTACATTCTCTCTTGGAATCCTCATTCCCCGAGGACGTTATGTTTCTGGACGGCACTCAGTATAAGATGGCTCCTATGATGAGCGAGAAAATCTGAAAGTGATTTGAGTATGAATGAAAATGGTAATGGGTGGACTTTATTGATTTGAGTGACTTATGAAATTTATGCAAAGTGTGGAGACAGTGAATTAGCCTTGGAATCAGGGGATGTATTGATTATTTGGTGGTAAAATCTAGACATATTTTCATTGTGTAACATCGATTCTTCCAGATAGAGCTCCAAAATATTTCGTTGCTGAAGCAAATCTCCATCAGGGATGACTCAAACTAACCTTTACACAGTACTGATACGTGTTCGGCAGTGAAGTAAACCCATTAATGCTGATCTGATGTTTGTATCATGTACCGGTTTCTTTAGAAAATATCCAAGTGAAGTTTTGGTTGCTAACTTTCTTTTTGTTCTGCACAGGTCAACAAATGCTCAAGTAAAGCGGAAGCAAATGTATTAGCCTATTAAAGTGCTTTCGAAGTGATTTCACGTTAACAGTATATGGGCACCATGTAATTATGTGAAACGAAGAGTATCTCCTCATGAAGCTAAGTTTTCTATTTTGTGTAGTTTGGATATGGTTTACTTGCAGTGGAATTTCAAGCAAATACACCAACTTATTGTGTTTCTTCCAGATGTAGTTCGAGAAAAAATGTTAGATTAAAGGTTCTAATTTTGTATAAGGCTACAGGAAGAACACGTCTACATATATTTTCTCGCTCAATTTCTTTAAATAGTTTTTTCCTCTCAGGTGGGGAATTTGCATGAAGGAATCATAGGTGTCGTTAAAGCCCTTATGGTTTTGGGAAATAAACAGGTGATGGACTATGGATAAATTAAGTAGTTAGTTTTTGGGAATTGCCATTCGTACACTCTGTGGTGATTATAGTTTATGGTGTTGCAATTCAAACTAAACCCATTCAAGGGTGCTAGAGGTGCTGCCCTGCTGATTGTTCGAATGCCATCAAATTTTTGCTGGGAAAAGAAAAAGCTAACTGTTGGCTACACTCAAGAGGGTAGCAATGTTAGATGGGAGAGTATGATTAGTCCATTCATCTTGGACGTTGTCTAACAAAACTATATAAAACCAGCAGGAGAATAGAAGAATTAATTCTGCTCGGTGATAGAAATAACGAGAAAAAAAAATTACCGTATGTAACAAAACTGTATAAAACTGGCAGGAGCACAGAAGGATTAATAAATAACGGGATAATTTGACCCGACCAACAAAATACCGGCTAATTTACATGCTCAACATTTAGATATCACCCCATATTTTTTATTCCACAATCCCGGCTAATTAAAACATCTGAATCGTAGGCTTTAGCTTAGCACTAGGTAGTTCCTACTATAACCTGGATATTTAAATATTGAATGTGTGAGCCCTGACTAACCTACATATCGACCTCGGCCTTATCCGGTTATCCAAATGTGGGCACTACATCTTCTTTGAATTTTCTCCAAAGGCACCGGCCCTATCCGGCTACTATATATAATCCAACTAATTAAACACGCTACTGTGACTCGACTAACTAACACACTATTGTATGACACGACCAACTAAATATTGGGACCGTTTCGCTATGACCCTACTAACAAAATATTCTCTTGACTATTATAGACAAGACCAATTAACACACTAATTTTAATGTGGGCACTATATCTGCCTTTAAATTTTCTCCACCATCGGGGTCGTAGGTTCGGCCCTGTTCGGCTACTATGATCCAACTAATTAAACAATATATTGTGACCCGATTCACTAACACACGATAATATGACACGAACAACTCAATATTTTTTGAATTTTATATTAGAGGCATGTTTGGAATTCCAAATTAAATCTATTAATTTAGTTAACATGTCACTTTGTTATAACAGATCAACAATAATCTCTTAATTTCCATTAGTACAATTTTAGATTCCAGATGAGATTAGCTCAACCTCAGTTATGATAATAGTTCACTATAATATTTTGGATCGTTAAGCTAATATCCGGATACTATGATCCAACTGATTAAACACGCTATTCTGACCTGACTAACTAACACACTATAATATGACACGATCAACTAATTGT
This sequence comes from Papaver bracteatum, assembly GCA_023529315.1. Taxonomy (NCBI): domain Eukaryota; kingdom Viridiplantae; phylum Streptophyta; class Magnoliopsida; order Ranunculales; family Papaveraceae; genus Papaver; species Papaver bracteatum. Next base: position 780,234 of record JAJJWX010000376.1, read on the forward strand.
TGGTACCGTATGTTCCCAACTATTATAGACAGGACAAACTAACAAACTAATTTTAATGTGGGCACTATTTCTACCTTTAAATTTTCTCCACCGATGGGGAGGCAGGCCCCGGCCATGTTCGGCTACTAAGATCCAATTAATTAAACACGCTACTGTGACTCGACTAACTAACTCACTATAGCATAATATGACCAATTAAATATGTGGGCACTATATCTTCCTTTAAATTTTTTCCGGTCCCGGTGTCTGGCTACTATGATCTAATTAATTAAACACGCTACTGTGACCCGACTAACTAACTCGGTATAATATAATATGACCAATTAAATATGTGGGCACTATATTTGCCTTTAAATTTTCTCCGGACCCGGCCCTATCCGGATTTTATGATCCAGCTAATTAAACACGCAATTGTGACCCGACTAACTACACAATATAATATGACATGACCAACTAAATATTGAGACCGTTCACCCGACTAACTAAATATGCTCCAGACTATTACAGATACGACCAACTAACACAGTAATTTATTGTGGACACCACATCTACTAGTAATTCTACACCACCGGGGCGGTCGGCCCCGGCCTGTCCGGCTATTATGATCCAACTAATTAAACACACTACTGTGACCCGAATAACTAACACACTATAATATGATACAAACAACTAAATATGTGGGAACTATATCTGCCTTCAATTTTTTTCACCGCCTGGGTCGTATGTCCCAGCCCTATCCGACTACTATGTTCCAACTAATTAAACATGCTATTTTGACCCGACTAACTAACACACTATAATATGACACGACCAACTAAATATTGAGATCGTTCTGCTATGACCCGACTAACTAAATATGCTCCAGACTATTACAGACATGACCAACTAACATACTAATTTTAATGTGGGCACTACATATGCCTTTAAATTTTCTCTACCGTCGGGGACGTAGGACCCGGCCTTCTCCAGCTACAATGATCCAACTAATTAAACACGCTACAGTTACTCGATTAAGTAACACACTATAATAAGACACGAATAACTAAATATTGGGACAGTTCTACTATGATTCGACTAACTAAATATGCTCCTGACTATTATAGACAGAACCAACTAACACAATAATTTAAATGTGAGCAATACATCTGCCTTTAAATTTTCTCTACCGCCGGGGCCGTAGGACCCGCCCCCTCCGGCTACTATGATCCAACTAATTAAACACGCTACAGTGACCCGACTAACTAACACAATATAATATGACGTGACCAACTAAATATTGATACCGTTCTACTTTAACACGACTAACTAAATATACTTATGATTATTATAGACAAGACCAACTAACACACTAATTAATGTGGGCACTACATCTTCCTTTTAATTTTCTCTACCGCAGGGGCCGTAGGACCCGGGCCCTCCAACTACTATGATCCAACTAATTAAATACATTACACTGACCCCGACCAACTAACACACTATAATATGACACGACCAACTAAACATTGGGACCGTTCTGCTATGACCCGAATAACAAAATATGCTCCTGACTATTATAAACATGACCAACTAACGCACTAATTTAAATGTGGGCACTAAACATCAGTCTTTAAATTTTCTCTATCGTTGGGGCCTCCGGCTATTATGATCCAACTAATTAAGCACGCCATTGTGACCCCAACCAACTAACACACTATAATATGACACGACTAACTAAATATTAAGACCTTTCTGCTATGACCCGACTAACTAAGTATAATATGACATGATCAACTAAATATTAGGACCATTCTGCTATGACACGACCAAACAATAAACAAAACTCTGAAAAAGTTGAGCCTCGGCGGAACATGGAAAATCGATAAGAGGTTATAATAACTTTTTGAAAATCGACAAGAGGTTGAGCGCCGGCCGCAGGCCTAAAAAGGATTTCTCTAAATTGGAATAGTATTTCTTTCGAAGATATAGTGCCCACATATTTAATTGGATAAATATTGATGAAATTAAATCAAGTGATTCATATATTTTTCGAGATACATTTTTATTGACGGTTTGTGCCTAAATATAAACTGATTCTATTAGTACTGATGTTTGGGTATCCTAGAATGATATAAGTTATCAATTGTATAATTAACTAAATTATGGTGTTTTAAAAAAAATTGGATACATTAACTAAGTTATAATGTTGTTACAAAGAAAAACAATATGTCCACTTAAGTCTAACATGAGAGGTTGAGCCGGGGCCGTAAGGCCCCGGTGATACCTAGTAGCAAATAAAAACAAAAGAACAAATCTTATAGAACTGGAATTTAATCATATACACAGACGAACAACAAAAAAACAATTTACCCCTTACCTTCTCCAACGAAAAATTGATAAATCGCTCCACCCACTAATTTATCAATCCGATATACTAAGCACGACGGCTATTTTCTTATGATTCAATCTTTAATAGTTCCTCCTATAAGTATTCCACTTTCCCATGCGATCAGGAACTAGGATGAAGGGGTCAAAGACCTAATTTATATTTTTCTTCCTATAGTCACTTATGATAATGTTAATTAAAATACCATATCCACTAAGGGCAACCTTAACACTATTCGTAAATATACGTTGATAAAAATTTGAATATTACATTACGGTTCGTATTTGGGTCATTACCAACCGTAACTCACATGCAACTATAAATTTCAGTTTTAATTTTCTTCCATAATTTTTGATACAAAACAAACTTAAATCCAACACAATAAACTAAACCCTAACTGGGTTTTTCCAAACATACCTCATATAAGTCATTATGCTTGATTTTGATGGTTGAGGAGTTTCAAATTTATGTTCTTGACCTATTGGAGGATGTGGTTGATTAGAACAGCTACAATCTTCATCAACCTTCTTTTTCGGCATCTATAATATAGTTTTCAATCAACGATTATCAATTTTTCAAATCGCCGATTAATCGAGCGATGAAAATTTCAGTTTTAAACTTTTAATGGAGGAGGAGAAGAGAAGATGAAGATGAAGAAAAAAAATTGTTTTGATTTTTTCTGATTATTAGGTTTAAAAATAGAGGAGGAAAACTCTGTCTTTTCAACTAAAAAAGAAAAGGTAAATTAGTCCATTTAAGGTAAAAGGGTAATCTAGTCAATTTACACCGCACATAGCACATCCCATAACCAACTAGAAGGACATTTTTATTACACTTGCCGCCCCTCTAATGGAATCCTCCGCCCCTATAACAAGATTGTTTTAAAACTTCATTTGAAAATCACATGGTTCTACCATTTAATCCAGTAAGTGAATTCTTCATTTTTTCAACCTTAGCATTTTTGGGTTGTGTAGCATTACAACCTTAGCCTAATTCTAGAGGAAGCAACCAAGTGGGACAATATAATGAGACAAAGATGATCAGTGGGAAGTTTCTGTGAGATTCAAAGTGGTATTAAATGCTGAGGTGGGTTGGTAATTCTAAAATCAAACGATTATAAAACCAAGTACAGTGGAACCTCTATATAAGAATATCCTAGGGACCACAAGAAATTATTCTTATATGGAGGTGTACCTTGAAGCGAACAATAAAAATTTGCTATATATATATGTACCTAGAAGAAAACATAATTACGCACAACAAACATCACAATATACCTAAGAAATACTAATTAAATTTTGTATAGTTTCACATGTATGATACGAAAGTTAAATATACGAAGTTTGCTATGCAACACAATGGACCTATGCAATACCTAAGAAAACATAAATTTTATTTAGTTTCACATGTGAAATTTGTTTAGTTTCACATGTATTATTTAAATATATGAAGTTTGCTATGTAACACAATCCTCATGAAATTCAACAATGATACGGAAAATTAAAAAATAAAATCATATGATCAAAGATATTTGAATGAGTCGTGCAAAACAAAAACATCACACCTGTTAAAAGTAAAAGGATCGATTTTCCAAATTAGTTAAAAGAATTTATTTGCCTTAAATTTTGATGTATGATATGACCTATATTATCTATATACTATTGTGAATTATTCTTATATGGAGGTAAGTTCCTTAAGACGGGACCAGAAAAAAAAAATGACTTATTCCAATATGAAATTTATTCTTAAATATAACTGGACCAAATCGGGACCAGATATTTTTATTCTTATATGGAGGTTATTCCTATATGGAGTATTCTTATATAGAGGTTCTACTGTACAAACAATCGTTTCAAAATCAAGAAAACACAGAAATATGGATCGTGGAAGTTTTGATCTGATACAATTTTTGAAGCTTTTGTGTGTGTTTCTTGGTGATGGTTTGGCAATACTTTGTATGAGATATTTGATCTCTTATTTCATGACAAAATTCATATATTTTGCATGCAAGATAAGAAAAATTTAGATTCTTCCGGTGTCTGTGATGAGGATTCCAAGATTTTAGACTTGGAAGTCGTCTATCACAGTGGGATTGGAATACATGTTGGGTATGTTTGTAGAGGAAGAAACATTCAACCAACTGGGATTAGCCCAGTTTGCTAGGGGTTGGACTCCCAAATGATAGGTTATGGGTTCCATTCTCGCTGTTGTCTAATTGACAGTTTTTAGTACTGCCAACCTTGAAATTGCAAGGCAGTACTAAAAGATTCATTTGAAAATCACATGGTTCTACCATTTAATCCAGTAAGTGAATTCTTCATTTTTTTCAACCTTAGCCTAATTCTAGAGAAAGCAACCAAGTGGGACAATGTAAGGATACAAACATAATGAGACAAATATGATCAGTGGGAAGTTTCTGTGAGATTCATAGTGGTATCTTCAAAATCCTGTAAAATAAAATCGCTTCGACCATTCGAGAAAGAAAACTTAATATGGATTAAGTGGAGCAAATAATATTTAGTTAACTTGACAACTGAAATCTTGAAGAGATTAGGTTCCAATGTGTACTAAGAGCTAGCACTATGGTGCTAGCTATCCCTTTCATATCCCTCAAATATAGGGAAGAGATGGCACATGGAAGGCAAGCTTTCTATGATGCCCTCCCATCCCTTCCCTACACGAAACGGGTACTCAGTACGCGTATAAATAGTGCCAAATGGGTACTCAGTACGCGTATAAATAGTTCTAAATGGGTACTCAGTACGCGTATTAGTCAACTTGTTGACTTGACCAAAATACGGGTATTCAGTACGCGTTTCGTAGGTTTAAACACACATAACTCGCAGCAGACGGCCATTTCTTCTATTATTCCTCTTATTCTCTATTTCTCTCCTTCTCTTATCGATTTTAAGACCTTCCCGTGCTATTTTGGATCTCAAATTCATTGGGTTTGTTCAGTAGCATCCAGTGAAGCATTTCCCTTTTTCAATTTCTTTGTTCATCAACAAAATCATCCAAGGTGAGTGATTTAAAATTTAGGGTTTTATTTATTTTTGAGTTTGATTTTAATCGAATTTGAGATGTTGGGTTGTTCTAATGCATCATTGAATGTTGTTTCATAGTTTTGGACATTGTTGATTGATTTTATGATCTTTTGTGGATTGAATAAAATAGGGTGTTGTGTATGAATGATTTTTGATATGGATATGGTAGTGTTATTGATGATTTAGGATTGATAAATGATTAAATGAATATGTATTATGTGTAGGATACATTGTTGGCAGAGAGAATGATTTAGGATTGATGAATAATTAAATGAATATGGATATGGTATTGTTATTGATGAATTATGATTGTTGTAGTTTAGTAGACAATGTGGCTATTTTTTGTTGTTGGCCTTGTAAAAAACATCAATTGTAGATATTTTGAATAAAATGGATTGTTTTGTGATGATTTTTGTGTACATGTGTGACGTAGATGGACCGGGTTGAATTTCAACGAATTATGGAAGATAGATTGCCGGTTTCTTCAATAGAACATAGTGATCATAAATTAAAAATCCTTGATACGTCAGAGGCTAGGATGAATTCGTTGAGACATCGAAGTAGTATAAGTCAAATTCATGATATGTATACCACAATTTCTAGGTTTCCTACTGCTAAATAGATTGTAGACAACTATGGGCTCGGTACACTTTTCAGAGTACATTATCCAAAACTACAAGAAAACTGCCTTACTACCGGTATATTTGAAAGTGGTGGCATACCACCAATACATTTCACTTCCCTAGTTTTGAAATAGGGTTTACCCCATTAGACTTCACTCAAATTACCGGAATTCCTATTGGCCGAGGAAATCCCATATCATTGCAATCAATTAGTATTGAGCAAATACATCACATTGCTCCTGATACCATAAACTGTTTGCTTCCATATCTTGAGGCGAAAGTAAATGAAGTTAGAGAAGAAGACATAGTCGCCTCGAGACTGCTAGTTGTGAATAGATACAAGGGGGTCAGGAAGAGTTTAATTAAAGCATTTCTTGATCATAGACTCGGCCTAGAGAATGATGTATTAATGCATGAGTAAATTGCAAGATGGTTTTTAATTTGGTTTATTGGGAATGTCCTTTTCCCAAACAAGAACAGTGTGGTTGAGGTTAAATGGCTTCGTATAATGAGGGATTTAGGAATGCTGAGGCATTATTATTGGGGTTCAGCAGTGTATGCCTATATGTTAAGGGGCCTGAGTACCGGAGTGACGAGAAACGTTTCTGAATTGCAGTTCTTCTCGTTTCCTTTGATGGTAAAAATCCATACCCACTAGTAATCTTACTTTCGTTGTTTATTTTTTGTTAACATTTATATTGTTTATAGTTGTTAATAATAACGTATAATGTTGCAGCCTTGGTTTTGGGCTTATTTCCGATGTCTATTTCCCTATACAAAAGCTGAAAATGAAAATATGGATCCATGGCCAGTTGGAAGGTTATATGATGGATCCCAAAGAGAAACAAAAAGAGGCGGTCATAGAGATTCAGGTGCCCATTCAGTGACTACTGTGTGTAACCAGATTGATAACTTTGCATTTGATTCTGTATACTGGTCACCATGGGAGGAAAGTGATTGGAGAACTAAACTCGAGGTGGTAGACGCAAAACAAATCTCTTTAACACGTAGGGTTTTTTACGATCCGTTTGGTCACAACGTCTTGTACCTGGGCGAACGATGTCTCAAACAAGTTCTTGGATTGACTATAATACCGTGCAACCCTCCTGATTTAATCGTAGACATCAACAATGCATATTTTTACCAGGACCAGAATCTTAATCGCCTTCATTATGATGAAGTGTCCGATCAACATTATAATTTTTGGTGGAAGGAGAGTTCAGTTGGGAAGTACAGGGGTATAATTATACATGAAGGAAATAGGGATTTGTATGGCACCCCAGATAAATGTACATGAAGGAAACAATTTATAATAGGCATTGAAAGTAGTCGTTGGAATTTAGCCATTGGGAATTACCCGTTACCAAAGATCCGTTGGAATAACATAATTTTATTCAAATTATCGTAATTAGAAATACATAAATAATTGTTACCGACAAAAAATTAACTACACTACCGGAAATGAAATACGGCCTTACTTAAAATAAAATAAAATACAATTAAACTAATCTATTAAAAATTGAACGGGTTACAAGAAATTAAATACGACATTACTTAAAAGGAAAAAACAATTAAGCTAAGCTATTAAAAATTGAACGAATTATCTTGTTAACTCTGCATCTGCCTGGCCAGTATGGCATTCTGTTGATATTCAAAGTACTTTCTTGCCTTTGGAGTCATCTTTTCGAGATCCAATTGCATTATTTCCCTTTCTTCTTTTATTTGAGCTGCCTGAATTTGTTGTTGAGTTGTCTCTAACAACCTTTCCATAATTTGGTTTTGTTGTAGCAGACGAGGTGGGACAATCGATCGGGATTCTTTTAGATAATCAACAAGTTTACTGCCTGCGTCGCTCATCTGAGAGTCTTGCGAGGAGGGTGTGTCGGGTTTATTTTTCCCAACCAACTTTTTTTAATTAGTGATTTTTTTCGTTGCTCTGGAAATGCGTTTATCTCCTGTAAATCCACCAGACGATGTTCCAGGTATAGTGATTGGGCTCGTACTAGGGGTAGATCCTGATGTAAAAGGGATACCGCTAAGGATATTATTTTGAAATGGATTTTCGACGAATTGGCTTGAGGGTGGATTTTGGGAACTAGAGGGTGGAGAATTAAATATATTAGAGAAATTTGCATTCATTTGAGATGACGGAGGATAAAAATCTTGTTCCATATCTTCAGTTACACCGACTGGTACAATTGGAACATCTTTAAGCATGTCATACTCAACATCTCGTTCAAAAGCTTTTTTGTATATGTCAACATATAATCTTCTCTCAATTAAGATATACATCAATGTAAACAAACCGTAAATAAGATATGCATAAATTAAAATGTTTACAAACAACATATATAAAAACTATAATAAAAATATTTAAATAACATACCCGGTTAATTGAGTCAATGCCCGGATTATCTACTATGGCTCTTGCAATACAACCGTAAAAGTTATCCACTTCACTCTTGATTTTTCTAAACCGATTACAAGCGCTTTTTGAAGTAAGGTCGTTACGATTTCCACCACAATCTTCGACAAATTTATTAAAAAGCACCACCCAAAACTCTTCCTTATCTACATAACTGCTATAACCAATAGCAAGGTACTGAGTAATAAGGTGATGATCTTACAAAACATTAAATATCGTTTTGTGTTTCCTTTTTTGGCTTTGAGTCTCATCCATTGATGAGCAAAACAAAATTTAAAAATATTACTTAAACAAGAATAAAATTGGAAAGATTTTAATGAAGAAATCAATTGATGTAGGAAGAAAAAATTAATTTGGTGTGGTTTGAGTAGAGAATTAGAGTGGTATTTATAAAAGATTTTGAAGAAATGGCCGTTGGGATCCGATGGTGTAGAAAATAAATTCGTTATTAGTGATGGATGGTGAGGATCGGGTGAGAGAGAGGTGTTTACGAAAAAAGGTCAAACAAATATTATCTACGAAATGGGTACTCAGTACCCGTGCAAAAAGATACGCGTACTGAGTAACCGTATCAATGGATTTATGCGTACTGAGTAACCATATCAATGACTTTACGCGTACTCAGTACTCGTAAAGCGTAAAATAATACGGGTACTGAGTACCCGTGTGATTTCCTTTCCCTACACGAGTGATCAGATCTGATCAGCCTTGTAGGGATGTAGGTGTATATCCCTACTCGTGTAGGGATATGGGAGACCATAACTCTTGGATTTTTTGGTTTTTGAGGGATATTGAGGTATTGGGAAGGGATGCCCCCTCCCACGGTGCTAGCTCTAAGGGGATATATTTCTTTGTATAAAGATGTCAGACGAGGTTCAAGGTTTTATTTTACAAGAAATGGAAAAAAAGACACAAAATTACCAATTGCAAGCTTCAGTGAAGTAAATTAAGTTACCTCATGATGGTGGTTAACCATAGTAAGACTTTAAACTTGTGCCTCCAGTTCTGCTATCCTCTTTAAGGCCGCTTGAAGAGTTTCATCTTGTGCAGCAAGTTGTGCCACCAATTCTGATATCCTCTTTAAGGCTGCTTGAAGAGCTCCGTTGGCAGTTACTGGATCATCATGTGTAGCAACTTGTGCCTCCAATTCAGTTATCCGCTTCATTGATGTTGTAGTTGCAGGAATTCCTACACTACACCCCATACAAGAATTCACCATGATCAACACATATTTGGAGATTAAGAACAACACTTTTATTGATTGATTCTCAGATATGTTACAAGAAATGGAAGAAATCAAGAATACAATCGCTCACAAGAATTTTCTCTCTCCTTAAGACTTTCTCAACACTCTAAAAATTGATCTCCCTCTTCTCAATCTATTGGCTTTCTTTATATAGGGTAAATATACAGTGGATGACAGCTAAGTTATCCTTTAATTTCGGATCTGACTCGCGGTGCTCTCGCAGCAGTGGTAATGCTAATTCTCGCAGATGATGTAATCTTCGCAGAATCGTCATGCTCTTATTGTGATTCTGCTACCGTCATCCACTACGTCATTCTTTGAATCATTCTTTGAGTTATTCTGCGACACTCGTAGAGTGTTGTTGATAGGCTCGCAAAAATGTTGTTAATAAACTTTCACAAGAATATTTCTATGGCAATATTCTGATCCTACATCTTTCCTCTTCTCATGTCTTCTCCGCGAAGTGTAGAGGATTATGAGAATCTCCATCTCTTCAAACTGCCGCAGCTTCCTATCTTTCCATATTCTCTTCTCGATAAAGCCCCGTAAATTTAGTATAACCCTCTACACGTGTCAAATATTCTTATTTTTACTGGCACGTCTTTCCTTAACAGGTCACTTTCTTTTGCCTATAAAAGGTATAATCTGGTACAGAATCAATCTTCTTCTTATATTTCTCTATCTTACTCGTTTTCGTTCGTTTGTTCTTTTTTCCATCTGCAACGTTCTTCTTCAAAGATTCATCTGCTACTTCTTTCATTGAGTCATCAAGGTATCTGTTTTTCTAATATTATTCAATCTTGCTTATTGTAGATTATGTTCATCAAAGTTTATTAGATATGTTTTTATTTGACTTTACATAATTCCCATATTGTGTCTTCATTTCAGCGGAGCCGCCCCTAACACCAGAATTGTAGTCCAAAACCCTAATTCTTCTAGAAATTTAGAGCAACAACCCACTGAAAAAAAGAGGAAGCCTGCAAATCATAAGGTAGTAAGAAACATTTGCTTTCTTAATAACAATATTGTTGCATATGTTTCTTATCTAAATTTTTATTCACAGGGTGATAAGAACACTACTTCTCCTCGCAAGAAATCTCGCCGAATTAAAGCTGTTGATTTCGATGTTCCTATTCCTCAACTAATTCCTGCCAGCTTTATTCCTACTCCTTCGCAGACTGAACCTGTATCTCCTGTCTGCGAAAATGTCGCCAAAAATACTTCTGCCTCAACTAATTCTTTTATAGATGTCATTCCTGAAATTACTGTGGATGAAGTTTCTTCCCCTTCTGCTGCAGTTACCTCTCAAGTTAACTCTTCCTCAATCCCATTTGTTACTTTTCCTGATACTAATTCTTCAGATGATGTATTAGCTGCGAATGATTCAAATCTCTAACTTTCTATTATTACCACTTCACCATCTGCCTCTTTCCCTCCTTCTAAAGAAACTTCAGCATGAGTAGATGTTGCTTTTAAAGTTTTCTCTGACATTTTAGATGATGCCAAGAAGTCTTCTGTTGATCCCGTTAATCATAGTGTTTGCGAGACTTTAAGTAAATATTTTGGTTCTGACAGCGTGGGTTCACAAGCATCTCTGAAAGGTGAAGTTGAAGCTTTAAAGGGATCTCTCCAAGCCAAGACTTTGGAATGTGACACTCTTCATCATAAGCTTAACAATTCTTCACTGAACTGCGAGAATCTTCGCAAGAAAAATGATGAACTAAAAGGTATAACTTTTCTATCTCTGTCTTTGATTTTCCTTCATTAATTGTTTTTCTTCTTTTCACACTCCCTTTTCTTAAAATCCTTTGTTCGCCTATTAAGTCTTAAACCAGAATCGATTAATGGGGATATTCAAAGCTGAATCAGTTGCGGAAGAGATTCGTGTTGATAGAGATTCTTGGATGGACCAATATAACCGATTAGATAATCTTTACACATATTCCCTTGATCAAATAGAGAACCTTACCAAAGAGAACACACAATTATCACAGAAACAAGATCTATTGAGTAGTGAAGTAACTCGCATCTCTTATTTGTTAACCAAGGCTAACTTAGCAATAGAAACTTTATCAGATGAAAACAAGATTTTATCTCAAGAGAGGCGGGACCTTTCGAATAAGGTGGCGATCTCCTCGCAGCAATTAAGTACTCTTCAAAGAATGTATGATAACCAAGAACGATCCCTTCATTCACTAAAAGATGAACTTAGAGAAGTAACTGAATCCTCTATCAGTGAGAAAAATACTCTTATCTAAGGTAGAATATCTTTAAGTATAAAGGTAAGTCAACTCAAAGAAGAGTACTCCAAATTAGAAGAATCCAACTCTGCTCTTGCGAAGGAAAATTCTTTTCTCCTCTCCAAAGAAAAAAATTTAAAATCTCGCCTACAAGGTTTAGTTGGAGATAAATTTGATGATGCTATGAGTCATTGGGAAAATACTTATTTGGCATTAATTCAAAACCTTATTTCGCAAAATAAAGGTAGTCTTTTTGACTGCCTTGACTATTTTTATTTTATTGCATTTCTTGCGAAATATTCAACAGAATAATCTTATTTTTGTTGTTGTTGTTCGCATCATCTGAGAAAAAGCTTCATTCTACTATCTCTGCTATGAGTGCTGATCTGGCTAAAGTTTGCAAAGAGAATGTTGTACTTACTACTCATTTTAATGAATCTCGTGATCTACCAGAAAGGAAATACGACTACCTCGAATATTTTAAAGATATGGATATTAGAAATCGTGATAAAGCTTCTCTTCGCAAAGCTCATCTTTATGCTCAAGTTCTAGTGAATGATATCTTGCTATCCTACTCTCTTCCTCATGTGACAATCAAACCTATATAAGTGGGTGATGATGAAGTTCCTCGTCCTGCTGACAGTGATTTTGATTGTGAAAGTAGCGAATAAAACCATGATGAAGAAGACCAGGTGGATATGGAAGAAGAAGTTCCTCTAGAATGAGCCACTACCAATGATAGAACAACTACTGGTGATAAGTCTGGCGAAGAAGAAACTATAATTAATCAGAATTAGGAAAATGTTGGCGAAGACAATATATATGGCAAAGATGATAACTCTGGTAAAGACAATGATGCTGGCGAAGTTAACACTGAATGAGATTTTCTTTATTTTCTTGAGTTATTTCTTCCTTCTCTCGCAAATGATGTACTTTTACTATTTCTTGAATTCAGTTGTGTCTGCGAGAAATATAATAATATTCTCACGAGAAAGATAATGATATTCTGTTTTTATCAATTCCCATACTTGCCTCTCAGTATCTTTCTGGCGATGAACAAGATTTATCTGCATTTGAATAAAATAGTCAATGTTTATGATTATTTGTTGGTCTTATTTTGCCTTCCTAGTTAAAGGTCTTATTTAGCCAATTTTATGTTTTGGCGACAAAATCGCATGACATCCTTACACTTGCATGTAAAAACCCATTGATCTTGCCTTATCCATGCTTTGTCAATTTCTCTGCGATAATATGACAGGCCTAAGTTTTCTTGCGAGAACAAAGCCCCATGACATTTCCGTCTTGCGATGAAACCGCAAGACGTCTTTACATTTTCATGTAAAAACCCATTGATCTCATCTTATCTTTTCTCATGGATTTTTTCCTCTGTGTAGTTATATTATTAATACACTTATCATCTCCCTAATGGAGGGTGCCGCCCTTATCTTCCCCCCGGTTGCCCTTTCAAGGAGGCGTACATCGGCCATACAAAAGTAGCTCCTCCCATCCGGTCTTAACAACAACCAGTTGTTTTCGCAGCCTCTTATCCTTTATGCCTATATGGATTTTAATTATGAGACTGCACCCTAAGTGGGGTTTTCTTCGGGCCGAGTACATCATAGACAAGACTTTCCAAGAATGGCCAGGGTAGTTTCGTACTCCCCGGGCACCCTTGGCTCAACCGTGTACCTCGGCGCCTTGGTCATACTCTGCACTCCTTATGAGAGATCCTCGGTCGTCCAACCAGGGTATAACATTATATAGTTGGAAATCCAAGGTACCTCTCATGGATAGGTATCTCTCATGGAGATGGACCCCACCTCTCCACGACTCAGGTTCCAGCAGCGGTATAACCTTATCCCCGAACCATGCAAGAAGATACCCCCTTATATGACGTACTTTAGGTCTTACATTTTCCTCTTGCTAAATTATATCCGTGAACTAGGGTGTACGCCATAAAGGTTCGTCCATTCTTATATCTCTTGTGAATATCGCCAGTTCTTAAATATTTGTTATATTCTTCGCGAATAATCTCGCAACTCTGATAAAAATTTCCTTTATTCATTTCTTCTCTGTTTCATCATATATTGTATTATCATCTAGCTTTTCTCAGAATTTGTTACTGGTAATATCTTTTCAAATACAATCTGTTCCATGGTCTATCAAGTCTTTGACCAACATCTCTACCCTCTGGATCCATCAGTTTATATGCCCCTGTTCCAACTATCTCTTTAATGATATATGGTTCATCCCATTTTTTCGCTAATTTACCACCATTTTCTCGCTGATAAACTGGTGTTTCTCGCAGCACCAAATCACCTGGTTGGAATTCACGTTTTTTGACACGTTTATTATACTCGCGAGCTAATCTTCGCTGATAATTTTCCATATGTTGTAAAGCCTTTTCTCTCTTTTCTTCTAATTCATCAAGCTTATTTAGAATCATGCTAGCACTAAGATTCTTCTCCAAGCCTCTCCTTTTGTTGTAGGAATGGCAATCTCTGTTGGCAATACTGCTTCAACACCATATGTCAGGAAAAAAGGTGACATTCCCGCTGCTTCTCTTCTAGTTGTATTGTAAGCCCAGAATGAATTATGGATTTGTTCAAACCATGCTCTATGATACCCTTACAACTTCTTTTTTAAGATATCTGCGATTGTCTTATTAGTTTCCTCGGCCTGACCATTAGCTTGTGGGTACAAATGAGTAGATTTTCCACATCTTATCTTAAATGCATTGAGTAGCAGTTCTATGTTCTGCCCTTCAAACTGCTTTCCATTATCAGACACCAACTGTGCTGGGATTCCAAATCTGCAAATAATATTTTTAAATATGAACGTAAATATGTTTTTGTCCCGGATATGCTGTACTTATTTTACTTCTTCCCATTTTGTGAAGTAATCTGTTGCGACAATTAAGTATCTCTTTTGCCCTGATCCTGGTACAAATGGTCCCACAATATCTAACCCCCATTTCCCAAAAGGCCACACACTTGTCGAAGATGATTGTGGTTCCCCTGGTGCATGTATCTTCTTTCCGTGTCGCTGGCAATCTTCGCAACGCCTTGATAGTTGTTTCGCATCTTCATGCATATATGGCCAATAATAGCCTTGCATTTTTTTTTCTATATGCCAAATATCTTCCTCCGCTGTGATTACCAGCATCCCCACTATGCAACATTTTCAACACTTTCTCTCCTTCTTCTCTTGTCAAGCATCTAAGTGACGGCCCATGGAAATATTTGCGATATAATATTCCTTCTCTTAATTCATAATTTGTTGCATGGATTTTTAATTTGTGTGCTTCTAATCCATTTCTTGGTGTTTCTCCTCTCGCCAAGTATGCATGAAGTTCTTCTCGCCAATCTGCAATATTGCTTCTTGGTTCTTCTTCGCCACTCTCTATTATCATTACATCTTCTTCTTCTTCTTCTTATTTGTTGATTGAGGGTGCTAGAAGTGTCTGAATTTTTATGCATCTCGCAGCTGGATTTGTCATCATGCTGGATATGAAGGCAAAGGCATCTGCGAGTCTGTTATCTTTTCTTGAAATATGTCTCCATTTTATTTTTGGGATTTTTGCTGACAACTCTTCAACAAGTTTCTTATATTTCTTTAAGGATAGTTCATTTGTTGTGTATTCTCCTTTGATTTGGTGAATAATCAACTGCGAGTCACTAGTAATTCTAGCATTCTCCAACTTCATTTCTATTGAGAATTTTAGAGCATGTATCACAGCTTCATACTCTTTCTCATTATTAGTGGATGCGAATTCCAATCTAAATGAAAAGGCTATTTTTTCCCCTTCTGGCGAGATAAAGACAACTCCAACTCCATTTCCTTCTCCGTTTGATGATCCATCCACTAATATTTCCCATTTGTTGGGTTCTATTAATAGATCTCTTGGATCTCCATGTTCTTCTTCTATATCCATCATCTCCTCCACAGCTTCATCATCTTCTAAAGGAAATTCAGCTAAGAAATCTGCTATAACTTGGGATTTTAGCGAAGATAAAATATCTTATTTGATATCAAAGTGTCCTACTTGCACATTCCATCTCTCAACTCTACCTAATGTTTTCAAATTCTTCATTACTGACTCAATTGGCACCTTTGTTAATACTTTTACTTTATGTGCTTGAAAATAGATGCGAAGTTTAAAGGTTGCATGAACCAATGCCAGGATCAACTTCTCAATCTTTGAATAATTTCACTCTACAGAGTTAAATGTTCTGCTGATATAAAAAATTGGTTTTTCTACCCCTGCATCTACTCGCAGTAACACTGCACTTATCACATGCGAAGTTGTTGCAAGATAGATCAATAATTCTTCTCCTGGCTCTGCTTTCTGCAAGATAGATATGTTCATTAAATGTTCTTTAATTCCTTGAAAGGATTTTTCACATTCATCCGTCCACTTGAACTTTGTTCCCTTCTTGAGTATATCGAAGAAATGCTTGCATTTGTCTGATGACCGCGAAATGAATCTTCCTAGCGAAGCCAAGAGCCCATTCAACTTATGCGCATCTTTTACTGTTGGTGGCGTTGGCATGTCGCGAATTGCTTGTACTTTTTCTGGATCAACTTGTATTCCTTCTTTTGATACAATATATCCTAAAAATTTTCCTGAAGTCACTCCAAAAATGCATTTTTCGGGGTTCACCTTTATGTTAAATTGTCGCATTTGATCAAAAATCTCCTTCAAGTCTTGCACATGGTTCTTAGCTTCTTTACTTTTGATTAACATATCATCTACATACACCTCTAATGTTTTGTGGATCCATCTCGCAAACACCTTCTCCACCATTCTTTGATACATTTCACCAGCATTTCTCAAGCCAAAGGGCATCTTTGTATAGAAATATAACCCTCTTGGAGCAAAGAATGCGGTGTGTTCTTGATCTTCCTCAGGGAGAGGAATCTGATTATATCCTTTATACCCATCTAATGAAAATATTCTAGCATTTCCCTCTGCTGATTCAACCATTTGTGGGATATCTGGTAATGGAAAACTATCTTTAGGATAATCTTTGTTTAAGTCAGTAAAGTCTATGCAAATTCTTATCCCCTTGTTTTTCTTTGGAACCACCACCATAATAGCAATCCACTCTGGGTATTTTGCTTGCCTTATGATTCCTGCGTCAAGCATTTTCTGTAATTCTTCTTCTATTTGGGAATGGTATGTTGTTGCAATTTTTCTTATCCTTTGCTTAAATGGTCTTACATCTTTATTGATTTCTAGTTTATGACACGCTACTGATGGATCTATTCCTGGAATCTCATCCATGCTCCACGCGAAGATGTCTTTATATTCTTGCAAGAGATTTATGGTTCGCTCTTCTTCATCTGCCTCCATTTTAGTTCCAATTTTCAGCATCATAGGTTCTTCTTCACTCCCAATATTTATTTCCTTTGTTGGTTCTGCTGCGGTGTAGCTGGCCTCAGGTTCTCCCACTGGTGTTGGTGTTTTCATAGCTCTTGAAGGTTTTTCTTCTTCTTGCGAGATTTCGCTGGGTATTCTCTTTCCTTCTTTTGCTCTTATCATGTAAACTTTAAATTCTTCTTCTTTCTTTGTCTCTTTCGCATTTTTCTGCGAGCTTTTCGCAGCTTTGCACGTCCTTCATAATTCTTCACCTCAATTTGATAACATAGTTCGCAAGATCCTTATCTCCTTTAATTTCTCCAATTCCACTAGGCATAGGAAATTTTATGCATTGATGTAACGTTGATGCTACAGCCTTGATTGCGTGTATCCATGGTCTTCCCAATATCATGTTATATGGTGACTCCATATCTACTACACATAGCGTTACTTGTGTTTCAATCTCTCCTAGCGGAATTCGTACCACTATCTCGCCTTGAGATTTTGTTAACGATTTTCCAAAGCCATGAATGTGCTATGTTGAACAAGTCATCTCTTCATCCTTGTACCCCATTTTCTTAAATGTATGATAAAATATTATATCAACAAAACTTCCTGCATCCACCAAAGTTCTATTCACAGCCCATTCTTCCACAGATTTTGTTGATTTTTCCTTATTCATTCATATAACGGATACCGTGATTGCCAAAGGTGATGAATGATCTAAATCTTCTCTTGATATTTCTGTTGTTGTGAATGTGATTTTCTTCTTTTCCCAATCCTTCAGAGGTGAAACCTTTTCCACTGTCATAATTTTCCTTCCTTCAAAATCTCGTTTATGAATCCTTCCTTTGATATCTTCATGGAATTGGTTGATCATCGTTTTTGTTATCGTACTACACTCAAACTTTCTGCGATTCTCCTTAACTTTAATCATTTTTCCTTCAACTCTTTCACCAACTTGTTCAATCATCTTCTTAACTTGAATATTGATCTTTTATCTTGCCTTTTCTATGATTTTGAACCTTCAATCCCTGTTTCTAGCGCCATTATGTAGTTGCAGGAATTCCTACACTACACCCCATACAAGAATTCACCATGATCAACACATATTTGGAGATTAAGAACAACACTTTTATTGATTAATTCTCAGAAATATTACAAGAAATGGAAGAAATCAAGAATACAATCGCTCACAAGAATTTTCTCTCTCCACAAGACTTTCTCAACACTCTAATAATTGATCTCCCTCTTCTCAATCTATTGGCTTTCTTTATATAGGGTAAATATACAGTGGATGACAGCTAAGTTATCCTTTAATTTCGGATCTGGCTCGCGGTGCTCTCGCAGCAGTGGTAATGCTAATTCTCGCAGATGATGTAATCTTCGCAGGATCGTCATGCTCTTCTCGTGATTCTGCTACTGTCATCCGCTACGTCATTCTTTGAATCATTCTTTGAGTTATTTTGCGACACTCGCAGAGTGTTGTTGAGAGGCTTGCAGAAATGTTGTTAATAAACTTTCACAAAAATATTGTTGTGGCAATATTCTGATCCTACAGCTGTGATAAGATCTCCAATAGGAATCTCAAGTTCTTGTCTGAGGTTCACATGTTCAACATTTGGTTCAGTAGTAGCGTGGGATGATGATTTCTCACAAAGTTCAGCTTTCTTTGAGTTACGGCTTGTTCTCACTGTAGGCTTGGTAATTTGTTCAGCATCCACTGTCTTGGCATACTTATTACTTTCTCGAGCTTTCTTTGGCTGATCGACTTTTACTTCACCAACATTGTTGGACACTTTGAATAAATGTACCTGTACAAATTCGATTGTCATTAGAATTTCCAAAGACAAGAAAGCAAGTAACACAATTCAAAGGACTTGCTTACAAAACCTAACACAATGGTCACTGAACAAAAGTTTTAAGCTTCTAACTGCACATGTATCTACGATATTATTATTATGAGAAACAAAAGATTGTTTTTGAGGGAAAAAACAGAAAATTAGCAAACTAACAGAAGCTCGCCATGTTCAGCATAACTTTCTACATTTATCTAAGGGCTTAGGTTTAATTTCAACATTCAGCGTAATCCAATGCGTTTTCTACTACATTCAAACTTAATTTCATCTTACTTTAGAACTGTCTTCAAGTGGCGGGCAGTAACATCTTTGGCAAAAAACTTAAAAATCCCTAGACCCTAAATCCTGTAACTAACACTTTAATGAAGAAAAAAGTACTTGCTTAATATTGGAACCACGTCCATCTTTTCATTTCGGAAAGATGTATAGGACATATGAAGATTGAACAATGCATCTAGAAAAAAGCCTAAAACTTACAAGTGAAAAATAACATGGTTGGTAATAGTGATCTTACCTTAAATCTTGTTGGCTCAATAAGCTCCATTACTAGGGCATCACCATCATCCAACTTATGATCCGTACAAAACCTTTTCCATTCAATACTAAGAAACCCATTTACTCCATTGTAGTGTATCTCATACTCTTACAAAATAAAACATGGGAAAAACCTTTTCCATTCAATTTGCACTAATATGAATGAAACACAAATGAAAATTTTACAGAACTTCAAATTACTGTTATCTTTGTAGCTTACCACCGAAAATTTCCTAGACACATGTGAATGAGATATTGATTTAACAAAAGATGGGTTTCCAGAGCAAAGCTCATGGCACGCTTCAGTGCATCGGATCTTTCTGTTTTGGTGGCAACTCTTGTTGCGATATAACTACATGTTCATCACCATTTCATCAAATCTAAGGGGTATTACAACTAAATAAATGAAATAGACTTCATTTTAGCTAGAAATTATACCTTGTCCTTGTTTCACCAACGTCATTGGACACTTTAAATATATGTACCTGTGTACAAGTTCGATTATCAACAAAAATTTCCCACATAAACTGGAAAGTAAGGTAGACATCATTCATAGGACTTCTTACAAAATCTAGCACAAACATGGTCATCCACCCACCTGTCTACCTTATTATGAAAGCAAAAGCATTGTTTTGAGGCAATCAACAACAACAACCAAGCCTTTAGTCCTAGATAAGCTGGGGTAGGCTAGAAATGAAAACCCATATAGATCGCTTTGAGGCAATAATTCAGAATACTATTATAAAACAAACAAAATTTAAGCATAACATCCTACATTTGACTAAAAGCTAATGTTAAATTCAACATTCAACGTAATCCAATGCTTTTTGCACTGTATCAACCTTCACTTCACCTTACTTTAGAACTGTTATCAAGTGGCAAGTGTGGGAACTTCGGAAGGAAATAATAAATTGTATATCTTGTGACTAAACTCTAGCGAAGCAAAAAGTGTGTATTAAATTGCAACCGCGCCCATCTTTCATTTCCAAAAAGAAGTATAGAACACGTGAAGATTAACCAATGCATCACCATCATAGAAATGAAAAATAGCATGGTTGGTATTGGTGATTTTACCTTAAATCTTGTCGGCTCAGTAAGCTCAAATACCAGAGCATCACCATCATCCAACTTATGATCCATAGAAAATAATTTCCATCCAGCAATAAGAAAACCAGTTACTCCATTGTAGATTGTCTCATTCGTCAAACCTTCCCCATCTTCTAACACAATACTGACTTTTGTTTCCATGGAAGGTGATTGTCATTGAATTCCGACGGTATCCTCTTACAAAAAACAAAACATGGGCAAAAACAAGTATAAACCAAAAATCAAAAATCACAATATTAATTTATTGTTTTTAGCTTACCATCTGAAAGCTCCCAGACACATGTGAAAAAGACAATGATTTAAATTTAAGAAAATGTACTAAGAAATTAATCAAAATATCTAAAGAGGAATTAGGGCTTTTATGATAAACTGACTGACCTCAAATCTTCTCTTATTATCTTTTAATCGTTGTTTCCGTGCTTCTTCGTAGGAGTTTCCTTGTGCCATGACGAGAATCAGATTTCTTGAGTTTTTTCGTCTCTGATTTTGGGATTTTTCTAGGGTATGAAAAGATAGAAAAAATTGAATCTGAATATATGAATTTGATATGTATTGATAGTCTAAGATTCGAAATCTCTGAGATACAATTTCGATTGGCGCAGTTTTTACTGTGATTTTGCTTTAAACTTTGAATCGCTTGGAATTTTCTTTTCTTCTATTGTCTTTTGGAGCCAAAATTCGCTTGAAGAGTGCAGATTTGAATCTTCGTCGGCATAACACTTAAAATGTGCGAGCAAAGCAGTAGACAAGGACTAATGGGAACCCACCCGGAAAATGTTGACTCATGTCTGACTCGAGGTCTGTCTAAAAACTAGAGTGTAAAGGACCCGGATATGGTACGGTTGTTGCCGCAAATCGCCTTGTATAGCCTATTCGGAATTTCTGATAGCAGTCCGAAGCAATAGGTTTTTGTTCCACACAAAAGGTTATCTTCTTTCATCTGTAAAAATCATTTTGAAATACGTACCAAATTAAACTTCCTAAATTGGGCCTATAACTACATGACAAAATAGGGTCATTAGGAAGTAATTTGTGGGAACCCTTATCCATTATTTATATTAATGCTTAAAATATCCTTATTAAATTAGTGATGATTAATTAAGTTAATGTTTATTAAATTAATAAGTGTTTGAGTAGGATTATAAAGTTTGGATTAGAGAAGAAGATCATTTTTCTTTTTTAAGGTTGGGAGTGAAAGAAGTAGAGGGAAAAAAGGAAAAACTAGGGTTTGTGATTTTCTTAACAAAAATGAAACTTTATAATGATGATGAAGACTCTAGTAGTGATGAAGAAGAGGGTGCATCAGATTATAATGATTTCGATCCTACCGAATTGGAAAATTTGTTGAATGAAGAAAAGAAAGTGAACCAAAAAATGCTTGAGGATATTATTCAAGTACAAGAACACTTTCGTCGGGAGGAAGAAGATGATAATGCTTCCAATAAACAGGTATGAGTTGTAACGATCTACAAACATGTATTTGCATGTCCCAATTGCCGAATAAAGAAAAAAAATTCCAAACTTTAAACCAGAATCGGTTTATTCGATAGCATGACATAAACCGATTCTGGGTAAAATCCCCAAATTAGGTACAGGAATCGGTCTTTGTTCATCATCAAATAAACCGATTGTAGTAAATTTTTGGCGCGATGGGTACGTGACGAGAATCGGTTTTTGTTGGTGTTGTGCATAATCCGATTCCTTGACTAGTATAATCACGTAGAATATACAAAGTTGACATTCGATTTATTTTCGTGAATATGTAATCCGATTTTGGAGAAAAAGATCCAGGAGAAATGTGAACAACAATCGGATTATATTACATGAGACGTGAACCGATTGTATACTTTGAATTTTTTTCGCCAATTCTTTAATCGGTCTTTATGATTGCACATATAAACCGATTACTTTAATCGGGTTAATCGACTGTAACATATAAACCGATTTTGAATCATCAACTTTTTGATATTTGTTGTAGATTGTTGTGGCGTTTGATGAAGATCAACCCAAAGTCGTATCTATGTTGGGTCCTGATACCTCTGCCCAATATTTCACCGATTTGGAATGGAAAGACATAAACGATGCAAAGCAATGGTTTATAGACAATGGAATAGAGATCAAATGCGCATTAGTTTTAGGTCATCGCTCAAGTCAATATCGTTTGGAACTTATTTGTGAGAGAGGTGGAAAGCAAGAAAGTCACTGGGAAAGGACAGACTGTACATGAAGAAGACGACAAGGGAATACATTACTAAATCAAAGAAGTATGATTGCCCGTTTAAGATTATAGTTAATACACGCAAGAAACCCGATGATAGTAAGGTATACAAGCTATATAAAGTGTTGAATGGTTATCATAATCATGATGATCCAGAATCTCTTGTTGGACACGCGGCCGTTTGTGGGTTGAAACCACATCAATGGGAAACAGTGAGGTCGATGAAAGCGTGTAAACCAAGTGACATCCTTAGGAAGATTAAGGAGGATGATAAGGATAACTTGTCCACTTTGAGGCAAATATACACGGCAAGAGTAGCCTTTAAGAGGAGGTCATGGGATGGTACATCGGTTATGGAACAATCTCAATGGTTAGCCGATCAACACGGATACACAATGAGGAAGCAAGTATTGGAAGGAAAAGTGACTCGTATTTTCTTGGCACATCCGGAGATGATCGTGCCGGATCAATTCGATGGTCTCCATTTGTTGGAATGAGTATTTTCCTTATGTTAAAAACTTGATCTATCAGATGCTTATATTTTGTCGCTTTCTTATGGAATGAGTATCTTAATTAATGAAAGTGGTTTTTTTTTTTTTTGGTAACTAGGACTCATGAATTTTGCTTCAGAATCGGACTTCAAATACGTTTATGAAGTCCAATTCTGAAGGTAGTTTGCTGCAGCTTTTTCAGAATCGGTTTATATGTATGACAATGTAATCAGATTGTTGATACAGAGATTTTAAATTACAAAATCGGATTACATATGCTGCAAAATGATCCGAACATGAATCCAGAATCGGTTTATGTGTGTACTAATGTAATCCGATTATAGTTGATGTTCATCAAATCCACCCAGAATCAGGTAATGTATGTTCACATTAAAAACCGATTAAGGCCATAATCGGATTACTAAGGTGCACATATAAACCGATTCTGGATGGAGTTTCAGAAAACTTGATGAGTGGATTTTAAAGATTTAGAGGTAAATCATTGTAGAGTATCCCTTAGAAGAAAAGGTTTAAAGGGATTCAACTCAACACTTGAATTGTGTGTTTTTTGGCTTTCTTTTTTTTTTAAAAACCAAAAGGAAAATTAGATTTTAATTGTTGTTTGTGATTGATTAGGATTTAGTTTTAATTTTGATGAAAAATAAATTGAGTTTTGATTAATAATTTTGGTATTTGCTAATTAAGTTTTAATTTTGTATTTGTGTTTGTATTAGAATAATTAAGGCCTATGGTCACAGAAATCCTAACATTTGAGTTTTCTAACCGATCCGATCAACATTTCAATCTAACCAAATGGAAGGACGAGTGAGTTTTCCTTCTATATTTGCTAAGTTTCTTCTTTTTATTCCAGTTTTACCCCAACCATAGTTAGAAACCAAACCATAGTTAGTCTTTTATATTATGGTTTGGAAAATGAAGAGATGTTTTTCCTCTCTAACTAAAGCTTTTAACCTAGATTAAACACCCTACAGATTCTTATCTTGCAGTGATCAATTTGAAATTAGGGGATTGTTTTGATATGATAAGGATTGGTTCGTTCTTGTTAAATTATTTTATTTTTCCTTCGTTTTTTTCCCTAAGTTTCTTCATTTGGGTTCATCTCTTCTCCTGAAAGGGTTTTTATTTTAGCTCTTTATGCAAAGATCTTTGCTACCATGCTGCTGGCTAGCTATGAGCTTGATGCGTCTAAACCTAAATTTAGTAAAAAGGGTTTTTGAATTTTAAAACTAGGAAAGAAGAAGTCTTATGAGTTTTCCATGGATTTGGAAATAGTTTCAGACCTAGAAACAAATTGATGATGGAAGAAGGATATTGAGTTACGGTTATGTAAGTTTAGAAAGGATGGGTTCTTCTCAAATTGGAGTTTGAATCAAGAATTGAAGGGTTCCTTGACGAAAAAATTACTGGAATAAAAGGTGTTTGTATCTTCTTTCCTATTTGATCTACTTTCAATTTTATTGTTCTAAGTTTTATAATTGTTTGTATGCATAAGTAGATTATGATAGAACAAGTATTATGCGCATGCAACTGGGTTTTTGTGAAATGATTCATATTGATTTTCATATCTAAAGATCTTTCCTCTCGACACAATTTACTGCCAAAAATCCCGTATGTCATGTGAACCCTATAATGCAGAATCTCGTTTTTATGTGTTCGGTCATAATTCCACCATACAAATTTGAGAATGATCATACATGGGAAAGAACTAAAAGTCTTGAATATACCTTGACTATATTCTGCTGAGTAGCAGCTTTGGAAAGTCGACGAATAAGCGAGTTTCTCAGTACCTGTATATCGTATAAAGCTAAATTTTTAGTATGATATTTAGAAATCTTTATATAACTTATTGTATAATTTTCAAGAGGTTCCAATCATGTTAGGTACCTCAGATTATAAGAAAATCTTGACTGAATTCTGTATTTTGGCAGTAAAATCAGTTAGGTTGTGAGGTGTATATCCTTTTAATGAACCGTTTAAATAATCTGATTTTTGAATATGTTGTTGTACCCTGAGTTACGAGGCTACTGTAAAAATTTCAAGTCGATCGAGAAAGGTTTCATACCGAAAAACTTGAACAAACTGGGTTTGATTCTGGAATGCCATGAAAATGGTTATCTATCATTTGGTTTTGATATTGTCCATGAAAATGAAACGTTTTGAGATGACGCGGCATATGGATGTAATGATATTGAAGGTATCAGCGGAATATTTGAATCATTCAATTAGAACTGGGTCTAATTGTATGCACAACTAGTAGTGGTCCTAATTGCTATTATTGATATCTTCGTCTTGAATTTAGTACTCTGAGATCAATGCATTAGTATCTTTGCATTGAATATAGTAACATAAGATCAAATCAATGATGATTAAGTGGATACATTCTCTTTCACATTTTTCTGGGTGCCCATGTAGTATTTGTTAAAAATATTTGTTATGGCCATTTGTACTATATGGTACTATTTTGTATCCGTAAACACCTGCTTCAAGCATGGACTCTTGCTGACTTTATCCAGTTGAATGACTTGTGTTTTTTGCATTACAGGAAAAGAAAGCTCTAAAAGGTGAGAGATTCTTGTGTAGGTGAAGAAATTTGTTGAAAGAAAAGAGATGGGTATATTATTTAGGTGATGTACACCGTCGATGGCCAGAGGATAGGAAGATCAAAAGATGAAAATGTGTACATGGGAAAAGGATTTTCACAGGATCACGACAACATGAATTGTGTTTGTTGTCTCATTCAGTCTGTCTAAACACTAATTTGAGAAAATGCAAATAACTGAATCAAGCAATGTTATGATTAAAATGTTTCGTACTTCTCGTATGTAGATACTAAAGTCTTATACCAGTGTCTTTTGTTGTTATTATCTTGCATATTTCGACCTTTAGTTCTCTTCTTTTTCCTGCAATTGTCATTGCTACTGTAATTGCTTTCCTTGTAATTGTCATTGTTGTTGTAATTGCTTTCCATGTAACTAGTACATTTCACTTTCTTTGAAATGCAGATCTACAAAAACTTTGAAGTTGAATGTACAAGGATTAAGGAGTAAGGAATAACTAGAGGAATGTATGCTGTTTACAACTTATAAGTTATGGAAACTCACATTGCAGCTCTAAGTATGACTGGTTGTGCTATAGATATAGCAGGACATGAGGGATTGGTAATATCATAACATTTCTTCACATCAAATGACACGAAGAATAAAGACATATCATTTTGGTTGTATAAAATAAATTGGGTACCAGCTACGGTCGTCTTATAAAATAAATTGGTAACGTTGATCTTATTGTCGTATAAGTTTAAGTGGGTAGATTATTCCGAAAGTCATATAAATTAAAATGGGTAGATTATTCAGATGGTTAAGTTAACCACCTAAAGGGTGTTTCAGTCATTTCAGCATGGCTCCCTTCCAACTAGGGTTGACCTATTTGACTCTTTCCGTCAAACTATGTTGACTGAAACCTTGTCCGGGTGTGATGCTTGACTAATTCCTTTGGATTTCTCTGAGGATCTTTTAGTAATTTAGTAATTTTACAATTTTTACAAGGTTAATTTAGTAATTTAATAATTTTACAATTTTTTAGTCACCCCTTATCATTTTCTATTGGGGGATGAAGCAATCTATAAGCCCCAATTAAGGAAGGCAAATTATCTTATAATTTTTTTCCTTTCAGAAATTGTTTAGATCAGAATTTGTTTGATCAGAAATTGTTTAGATCAGAATTTGTTTGATCACATTTGTTTGATCACATTTGTCTGATCACATTTGTTTGATCAGAATTAGATCAGAATTTGTTTGATCAGAATTGGGGGATGAAATTGTTATAAGTTAATTTGAAGTTATAAGAAATTGTTTTTTAATTTTTTGAAAGGCACTGTTTAGATCAGAAATGACCACAGTCACTATTTAACTTTTGCTTCTAAGGAGCTTGAGGGGTCCCTCTACTCATGCAAACATGGCGCACCTATACCTGCACTTCACTTCAAATTCAGCTGAAAAGCTTGCCAAACCCAAAATAAACCTTGAGAAGTACGGAAGTCAAAAATCAAAAACTTTTCATAATCGAGGAAGGCTGTGAGCAACCCCTAAATTTCTACTTTGTAAATAAAATTTTAAAACCCTGTAGATGCTGTCATATTAATGAAGCAAAAAACAAAGAGATAAGAGAGGCAAACGATAGTCAAATATGGATGGAGTAGGTAAGAAACCAAACCGATTGTACAGCAGAGCAAGTGCAAAGAAAAACAAAAAAAGCTCATCGGAATTTCACACAAAAGTCTCATATTCTGCGACAAGTCCAGAATGTGAGCAAAGCCCATTTACTTCCCGGTTCCCGTCAACAGACAAGGTTCATACACCAATCTCTCTCATTCTTTGCCCAATAATTCATTTTCGTTTGTAAAAAACTACATGAAAAACTATGACTTTGATCTAGAGATATCTAAAGCAAAGATAGAGAGAAGACAACCATCACTAACAAACTAACAACCAGTAAAATATTCTTGATTGTTCAGTAAGATTTAAGAGTACCAGCACCAGACCAGGAATGGAGCCAGATTTTACATCTGGCTGGGGAACATATATGAGAGCTAAATTTCGGCGCTAATATCTATAATGGCAGCCTATAAACGTCCAAAAAATTTAAACATAATTTTGCAATGACATAGTGATAGATAAGATTCTAAAATATTATCCATGTATTCCAGAGAATCCAAAAAGTCAACGAGGTCTTCAAACACAAGTTCTAATAATCAGGCAATTAACATTATCTACTAAGGTTAAAAGAACTTATATGTGATACCTGAATAAGCTATCGAAAGTGGTCTTATCTTACTCTTGAATCACTTCATATGTCTCATTCAAGTAAAACTCGGAATATCATCTCCAAAAGTTAAATAAAGTTCATTTGGATATTCGAAGAAGCTGTTGGAAGTACTCTTAGTTTCCTCTTAAATCGCCTTACTTGTCTCCCGTTATCAATTGAGTCACCAGTAGACCGGAAAAACAGATCCACTTTCTCCAAAACTGTAGAGTTTTTCAGCAAAAACCTCAGAAATCTGAATTCATTATCACATCCTTCCACCTCTCTAATCTTGACAAACTTGAGGTGAGAAAACATGCAAGCAAATGAGAGTCCCGCTTCCCAATCATCTCCGACGTCTGCTAGATTCGACTATATCCAGACATTATAACAAGCAAATGAAACATCACTTAGTAACAACAAACGATAGATTAACATCAACACAAAATGAAGTGACGACAAATAAAAAAGATTAACTACTTGCAATTTCAAATACACTTTGGATGATTTGTGGAGCAATTCAAACAGCACTAAGTTGTACAATTAGGAACTTCGAAGTTTAAAACTGTTATGAAGACATATATCAGCAAACCAAACACAGAGAGTTTGATGAATTGTTACCTCCTCCGATTTAAGTTTAAGAGTTGTTATAACAGGAGATATCTTGAGCAAGTATGCAATCGAACGTAAGCAGCCTCTTGTAAACCTCGTTATCAGACTCAAATTTTTTAAATTACAAAGTTGAAGAGGTATACGGTATAATGTGCCAGGAGCTTGTAACAGAACCTTGAAAAGAGAAGGTAAAAACTCTTTTTAGTAAAACTGAAGCAAAATCCAACAAATCTATTCAAGGAAGATAAACTTTGGAATGGAATTTCATATTTGCAACTCGGGAAAAAGTTAATTCATGTAAAAAAGAAGCGCCCGTACCTCCAGGAACCCCAATGGTAGTGTCAGGTGTTGCACATGACAGAAAATACAACTTGACAGAAAGTACAATCATGTATACAAAAAGAAGCACGCATACCTCAAGGAACCCAGATGATAGTGTAAGGTGTTGCACGTTTTGAACCGCTCCTAGAAATTTCAACATATGTTTAGCAAGCACTTCTTTCTCCTCAGTGGGCACCTCAGAGTATGTTTCTGCAGTTTCATCTTCTTCTTCTACTCCTAGTGACATTTTAAACTTAGCACTGACAAGAGAAGAAAGGTTTTCTAGGGAAAAGTTTTCTCGAATGAAGCCTGTGCATATAAAATCTTTGGCATTTGGAGCAGATATCTTGTTATTGTAACTCAAAGAATGATCTGCAGAACCAATATGTGTATGGCGATTGTCTATTAGTGCAAGAGTTTCAATGCTGCGAGAATCAATCATGACATTCCTTTGATTGTTTGTTTGTATATCACACATTTTAATGGCCACCGATTTCATGAGTGGACAACTTGAGAAAAGTCTTTGCAACTCTAAATTGGAGATTGAAATTCCACTAAGCAACAGATTTCTAACTTGAGGTAAATTCATCGACTTCGGTAGAATAATATCTATGTACGTACCAAAAGGTAAACCAATTGCCATAAGCCCCAAACTCTTTAATGATTTGGAATTAAGGAGTTGAGGAGGAATCTCATATACGTAGTTGTGATAGCAACCAACACATATAGTTAGGTCTTGAACATTATGATTTACTGCTTCAAGGATCCATCTGTTAAAAGTTTCTACCAAAGCATCATTAAGTAAAAACTGCAGATCAATCATTTGTATATCAGAGTCATCCCGGAACTCGAATACCTTGTTGATAAAATCGATAAACCTACCCTGCATCCTAATTATAGACTCAGAATCACCAAAATTCCATATTGCATCTCTGCCTTCTAAAAATAAAGAGCATTTAGATGTGATAAAAGGAAGAGACATCCAAATATTTTTCCATCTCTTGGACAAAACATAGGTTTGAACAGCAAATTTCATATCAATAAAATATAGGATTTCATGAATCAAGTTATCAGGTAATTTACTGATTCTATCTTCTCCTACATCTTCTTCAAAATGTTTTGAAGATACTGAAATCGTTTTCCCTTCCATTGTTATATGAATCAATCTGAGAATAACCTAAATCCTAATAAAACCCTAATACAGATTCGAGAGGAATTACCTGTGTCTGGAACGCCAACTAATAGCAGATGAAGAACTTCTTGGTGAATGAATCTGAGCAGAAATGAAAACCCATGACTTCAAATTTTTTGTTACATAAACAAAGAGAGGGTGAGAGAGAGAGGTCTGGTTAGACTGAAGTCGAAGCGGAAAAAATGGCGTTGATTTACTCCACCTTGGTTTTTATCTGTACTCCTATTAATAATTACACCTCTCTGACACCTGCATCGTCTGTGGCAGTATATTGAGCTTAGTAGACACCAAATTTACCATGTGATGAGGTGAATAATTGTGGTACACCCGAAATCTATTGGGAAGCACACTAATTTACCACTTGAACTGCTATGTACATGTGATGAGGTGAATAATTGTGGTCTGGGAGTCTGTTACCATGACCCAATAGTTCTAGTTGCTTCAAATGCACCTTGTCACCAAATTTGTTAATAACGTGTGCTGTAGAAAAGTCCTAATATCGAACAGTTCCACTTCCATCCAGCAACGATGTCAGGGAAGAGAAAGATCTACTTGCCGGGGTAAGAGATGGTACACATATTGCAGAAGAAACTGGTCCTGCAGACTTTCCAATTCTGATAAAACTCAAAGTCTATTACTTGTTTCATGGAAATGATACCGTTCTTTATAACAACAGAAAGAAAAGATGACAAAAGTAGACTACTTAAGAGAGATTAACAGCAACAGAGGGGGGTTACATAAAACCAAAGACCGTTGAAGAGAGATTCTTTCAGACTCACTATATCAAATAGGCAAAGACCAAAAAAAAAAAAAAAAAAAGAAGCAGCAGCCAAAATATATTATTACTACTCCCCTTTTCATCCCCACATGACGGTTAGATTAATCATGCATGTACATCATGGAGCCAGCTGAACCCTGTGGCTTCAATGCGCTGGACCAGACACAACAGAGCTATTATCATATAACTTATTCGAGCGATGATAATCTAGCTAAATTTTATCAAAGCATTACCAAATCTGGATTCTGGCTATGAAGATTGGTGCAAGCGGGATATACCACCTGAAGAAAATCATCAGGCCCGTCGAAGATAAGTAGGATTTACACTATAAACATATGGAAGTTACCTCGATACTTTGCATAAATTAAACCAGTGAAATCATTAGAAGTTAAAACAACACCAAACAGAAACGTTCTCTATGTTATTAGGGTCAGTCAAAAGAGTCTGTAACGGCAGAGGATGCAGAAATGGATCACAAGCTGCATTTAATTGCAATGTAAAACTCCGCCCGCTTTTATACCTATCAAACTAGGAAGCTGTGCGATTTAAAAAAAAAAAAGACTGAAAAAAGAAATACTCCTATGCTTTGTTTCGTGCATTACTTTTCCTTCAGCTAGCACTAAATTGCACTCCCACTACTGACATTGGGATAGTTTACCTGCGTTAGCATTGACATATATAAGGCAACACAAAACATCATCCATGAATTTCAAGGAATCCAAAACATACCAAACATTTCCATTATTTAGAAGGTATACAGGTTCCAGGAATAATCTAGCAATTAATGTCATTTACTAGAATTATAAAAAACTTATGAGAGATACCTGAATAAGCTATTGGTGGTGTTAGTTGATTCAAATCGCCTGATATGTCTCTCAACGTAATCTTCTAAGATTAAAAGAACTTCACTGTGACTCTAGGAGAAGCTGCTGGAAGTACTCTTAGGTTCCTCTTAAAGCGCCTTACTTGTCTCCCTTTATCAAGTGACTTGCCAGTAGACTGAAAGAACAGATTCACTTTCTCCAAAACCGTCGATTTTTTCAACAAAAACCTCAGAAACTTGATTTCGTTTATCACAACCCTCCACCTCTCTAATCTCGACAAACTTGAGGTGAGAAAACATACACGTCAATGGGAGTCCCGCTTCCCAATCATCTAGGACGTCTGCTAAATTTGACTATATACGAACAAAAACAAGCAAATGATAAATCACTTGGCAACAAAATAATGACAGTTCAAAATCAACATGAAAATGAAGTGGCGACAAATAACAAATATGAAAGATGAACTACTTGAAGCCGATCTCAAAATACACTTTAGATAATTTGTGCAGTAATTCTAACAGCACTTAAGTTGTACTGGAAATCGAAAATTTAGAACTGTTAAAATGATATTTTTCAGTAAACCAACTACGAAGAGTTTGATAAATTGTTACCTCCATTGATTTAAGTTTAAGAATTCTTAATATGGGAGATATCTTGAGTAAGTATGCAATTGAACGCAAGCACCCTCTTGTAAACCTCAATTCCAGCTTCAGAATTAGAAAATTGCACAGTTGAGGAGGTTGTCGGTATAACGTGCCAGGAGCTTGTGAGAGCACCTAAGGAAGAGAAGGTAGAAAAAATTCGTCTATTTAAAATTGGAGTAAAATCCAACAAGGCTAAGTAGAGTAAATCAGTTCTATTCACGGAACAATCTTTTTGTTTGGATTTCATATCTGCAACAAGGCAAAAAGTTACTCATGTGAAACAGGAAGCACCCATACCTCAAGGAAACCGGATGACAGTGTCAGGCTTGCTCATTATGAACTGCTCCTAGAAGTTTCATCATACGTTTAGCAAACACTTCTTTTTCCTTGGCGGACAGCTCAATTGCTTCTGTTTGTCTGAATATCATGTTAAACCGAGCACAGATTAAAGAAGAAAGGTTTTCTAGGGATAGATCTTCTGTCATGAAGCCTGCGCATGTGAGGCCCTTGAGATGTGGAGCAGATATCTTGGTAGTGTAGGTCAAAAGATTATCCACCAAACCAAGATGTGTATAACAATTGTCTATAAGTGTTAATGTGTGATGGCTGTGAGAATCAACAATGATACTCCTTTGACTGTTCATTTTTATATCACACTTTTTTATGATTACCGTTTGGATAAGTGGACAACTTGAGAATAGCCTGTGTAACTCTAAATTAGAGATTGAAACTCCCTCAAGCCACAATGTACTGATTTTACGTAAACCCATCTCCTTCGGTAGAATAATATCTGCGTACCTACCAAGAGGTGCACTAAGCAATCTAATACTCAAAGTCTTCAATGATTTACAATCAAGGAGTTGATGAGGAATCTCATATATACCCAGTCAAGATTGTAAACTACAAATATAGTTAGGTCTTTAACATTATGATTTACGGCTGCAAGGATCCATCTATTAAGAGCTTTTACTAAAGAATACTTAGTATAATGTATAGGTATAAGTAACCCCAGATTTATCTTCTGTATATCAGAGTCATCATGGAATTTGAATACCTTGTCGACAAAAGCTACAAACTCATCCGGTGGCATTCCTATGTTGTTTTTTAAAAATGGGAATTGAAACCAATTTAATGTTATAAAAGGGAGAGACATCCAAATATTTTTCCACCTTTTCGACAAAACACTGGTTTGAACTGCAGATTTAATATCAATGAAGAAGAGGATTTCATGAATCAAGTTATCTGGTAATTTGCTGATTCTATCTTCCTCTTCTTCTTCTTCAAAATGTTTAGATGATAGTGAATTTCTCTTTCCTTTCATTGTTATATATGGATTACTTTAAGAATAACCTAAACCCTAATTAACCCCAATTTGTTGTTGTTCGAAATCGTAACAGTGATTAGAATGAAATACCTGTGATTATTGAAGTCTGAATGAATAATTCTGAGCAGAGACGAAATCCCATGAGGCCATAACTCCAATTTTGGTTTTGTAGACGAAGATAGAATGAGAGGAGCTCTTCTGGTTAGAGGGAAGTTGGAACTTGGAACTGATGAAATGGCAAATGGCGCCTGAAACAAACATTATTCAGCTGGTTTCATGTGCACCAATAAGTAATACTACACCTCCTTTACACTGTAACCTTTTCGCGTTTTTTTCCCAGCGTTTTATAGCCTGTTTGGATACCACTTCAAAAGTGCCTTTTTGACTTTTAAAAACGAAAAAAAATAAAAAAATAGTTTGGATACACAATTACAGAACGATTTATAGGAACAAAAAATAAAAAACATTTTGCTTCTGACTTTTGCTCCTGACAGAAGCACTTTTACTTTTAATATCCAAACAGGTTATTAGCAACAAAAAAAAAATGGATAGGCAAACTCAATTTTTCACGGCAGGATTTTTTTTTTCCCGTACACGCTTGAGTCGATTGTAGAAACTTATGTGATAACTTGAGTCTCGTAAACGCTTGAGTCTTAAGCTCCTATGATCGACTCAAATTCTAAAAATAACGACTATTTTTCAATAGTTAGAAAACGACTAGTTTTTCCATCCCTATAATAATACACTCCTTTAAATATTCAACTCCCACCAAACTCAATCTTTTCTACAATTTTTCTCCATTAGAAATCCTTCTTCTTTTTCAACTTCTCTAAATTTCTCAATTGATATGTCTCAATCTCAAGATATTGGGCAAAAAAAAGAAGTAGAAAACCTCTTGGAATAAATTCAGTCAACATATACCGACGAAAAAATCAAGTTCGGATGAAAAGAACAAATTCAATCTACTTTCTGATCCATAATTATCCATAGCTCAAGGTCATCTATGTACAAAAATGGTACGAGACATCGCTGCTCAAATACCAAGAGGTGCTTGGTACGAAGTTAAAATAGTTTATCGAAAGCGACCCCCAGGTGCTAAAATTATCGTTGATAAATATTCTTGGTTTAATTTGTACCATACTTATGTGAAGAAAGATCAGAACTAATTGTTATTCGTATTGGTGGAACGTTGGTAGTATACTACGAACATGTTTTATTTTGAAGACTTCGAAATAGGTTTCCAAATATTTTGATTTATAGGTGTAGACACCCCAATTTTGCATTGTCACGAAAGTATGCCGTGAGATCGTATCCGAAATGGTGTAGATGTCAAAGTCTAAATGGGTGTAAATTGGAATCGTGACTAGCCCCAAAATGTGAGTTAGGCTTATAATCCATTAGTTAAACGAGCACCAAGTGGACCGCCTAACTGCCCATGTTTAGCAAGCACCACTTTGGTCTTAATAGTCTGAATACTTAGCTCCTTAAAATCCACTTGTTAGTATACCAAAAGTCCACTAGCTAAAATCCGTCCACAAACCAAAATGTGCAAAAAGTGTCGACACCAATTTCTAGCTTTGCACCCAAGTCTTTCCATTTAACTAAAATTCTAGGATTAAATAAATTCTTTTTAATTGTGGGAATAATACTGGATATATGAGAAATAATATTTTTAAAATGGGAAATGATATTTAGGGTTTTAATGTGAGCGGTCCGATCAAAGTTAATTAATCCTATGGTTATGGTTAATGGAGAAATAATATAAATAGGGAGCTAGTTTTGGTGTCAAAAAAGGGAGGAAAAAAGGAGAGGAATAATAATAATGAAAAAGTAGGAGGAAAATTTTTGGTAGAAATCTATGAGGAAAATTTTAGAGGAGAAGTTGGTCTTTCTCAAATAATCTAAGTAACATTTAGAAGCTATCGACGAAAACAGGTCTGTATCATCGTTATAATTATTGTCACTTTTTGTCTTGGATGTTTATTGATGATTGATTTGCAAAAGTAATGGAAATGGTTTGTTGATTTATTACTCATCGATCGTGTTAAAACTTGATTGTTCAATCATTTCTATCTCTTGCTTGCATCTCGTTTAAGCACATACAGTAGACCTCAATTAATGAAGAATCCTCCCATGAATACTATTTTTTCCTGATCTGACATTAATATTTAATTGAATAATCTTTCTTATCACTTCATAAAGCATCAGTAGCTTACGTAGGCA
This sequence comes from Papaver bracteatum, assembly GCA_023529315.1. NCBI lineage: Eukaryota > Viridiplantae > Streptophyta > Magnoliopsida > Ranunculales > Papaveraceae > Papaver > Papaver bracteatum. Next base: position 816,484 of record JAJJWX010000376.1, read on the forward strand.
TCTCATACAGGATCTCATTATTGTGTTGCATAGGAAAGCTTTCTTTAGCTTCACATTTATCATTAGTTAGCTAGTTTGATGCATTTAATAATATAATAATAATAATAGTGCTTGATATTTACAACTGGTGATCGGCATATTGATTTTGATTTCATATTATTCAATTTTCAATTATAATAATAGAAAAATTGCTTTATAATCTGATTTAATTATTTAATTACGGGTTTCTGATAATTTGGTGTTTTTGCAGGTTTATAGTTATATGAAGTTAGTTTTCTTTTTATATATTTTAATGATCAAAACCCTAAAATCCCGATTATAAAGTAGAGGCCAATTTTCGGATTGGACGGGCTAGGTGCCTCACACCTTCCTAGCCCGTATCTTGATTTCCGGACCTATCTCTGTAATTGGACCAGTGCTATTTTGGGTCCCAACTCCCTAAGTTGGGTGGCGACTTCGATAATAATAATAATTTCCCTTATTAATAATAATTTCCAAGTGTGATTCCCATTTAGATATTTAAGAGATCCTAACGGATTTCGATGGTATCCACAGTGGCGACTTCACAGGGGATTTAGAGAATCTAACTTGAAACATAATTGGGATTTTAGGGTTTTTATTTTACACTGCTCGGTATTTGCGCACACACACGTGCACGCACCCATTTGCACATTTGCATTACATTTTGCATCGTCAGACGTCCGATTCTTAGGAAAACAAGTGGCTAGTAAGCTGAACCCATGCCTTGGGCCTTATGGGAATTACCAGCTGAACCACCACAAGCCTTAGCCCAGTACCAAAGAAGACTAGTCTAACTACGTCGGAGGTATATTTTTCTAAGGTAGCCCAAGCCTACCTAAAAGTTAGTAAGACCTGCATGCACGTGCATTAATTATAAATTGCATTCATTGTTGCACAAAATCCGAGACATAAGCACCCTTGTGTTACCATATATCTTTTTTTTGTTTCCTTTGAAACATGAAAATGACTATAGAATCCGAAATGAATATCGACACTGGGGCATTTTCATGGTTGCGCGAACAATTCCAAAAGATGTTGGATACCAAGTTCACATAATTAGAAACCGAGACCAAGAAGTTTACTCTCGAGGCCATTTCTAGTCCATCGGAGAACATGTTGGGGCTTATATGAAAAATGACAAAAATAATCATAATTATGAAGAGGTGAAAAGGAATAATTTTGAAGAGGACATTTTTGAAGATGTTAAAGATGACATTTTTGATGAAATGGGAGAGACCATGGCACGCGAAAAAAAAATAGCCCAGAGGCTCAAAAAGATCGAAATGACCTTGAAGAAAATGGGTGAGGGTGCAATAGATGCACATGGGTTGTATCCTTATCCCGTTATTCATCTACCTCCTGGCTTAAAATTTCCGTATATGGATAGATATGATGGGACCGGATGCCCAAAAATACACATTCGTATGTATGTTGGGTATTTGAAACCATTGGGTATTAATGATGCGTTGTTAGTCCAATTGTTCCAAAGAAGTTTGACCGGGATAGCCTTGAAGTGGTTGATGAATACAGGCCCAAGTCTAGTTTCAACTTGGAAGGATATGGTCGGTATGTTTGTGAGATGGTTTATGTTGGTCCCTGAAATTCAGTTTACTCGGAAAAACTTAGAGGCGGTCAAACAAGAACCCAATGAGGCTTTTACAAAATTCTTTCCACGTTGGAGGACTAAGTCGTTAGAGCTCGATGAGAAATTAACTGAAGAAGAGATGGTAGATATTATAATGAATTGTTTGAACCATGAATATTGGAACCGGCTGATATCATCTTACTATCCAACTTTACACTATTTGTGGAAAGCGGGTTCACAGATTGAAAATGCATTAGACATGGGCAGAATGACAAGGTTGACCAATTCGGAAAACTCTAATGGGAATAATAATGGAGGGACCATATTTATGGAAGAAAATCAAGTGAATACCATGACAGTTGCGTTAATAATTGCAGCACCCGAAGGACCACACCAGGGGCAGTGCCAAAATTGGAATCAAGGCAGATATCAATGTCCACAAAGGAATTTTGTGGAGAGAAAGCAGCTAAATAAAAACCCATTGCAATATCATCAAAGGGAACCCATAGTAAATTTTGTCTTGGCGGAAAATGAAACCAATTTAACCGACTCAATTTATAAGCAAGAAATTGCGATGAATCGGCCCGGCCACATCAGTGAACTTTTCACAGATCAGGTACAAACTGTGAACTCATTTAATTCAGCAACTAATCGTCCTGTTATTTTGTCTGAATTAATGGCAGATTATTATGGAGTTGAGCAACCGAGGAACGTGCCAAATTCCAACCCATTCCCAGCAGATCATGTGCATATCTCTGAACTTCTACCAAAGCAGACCGCACCTGTTAGGCCTGTGCATATTTCAGAGATCTTTTCTTATCCCGTTCAACCACCAGGGGGGCCAGTCCACCTCTCATATATCTTTCCTGATCCAGTATATCCAATGGATAAATATTCTTCTAGGTGGGTGGATCCGTTCAAAAGTGAGGGTGGTGATGAAGTTCAAAGTGTCGCAAGAAGCAGACCCACTTACAAGCCACCTCATCTAAGGGATAAAAGTATAATGCCTCCTACACAACCATCATTCAGATTGAACTCTACAAAAAGAGAAAGATGAAGAAAAAGTGGTAAGAACAATAGAGGCCGAGTCAGGTAAGTCTCTAACTCATTCTGTTGAATAAATCAGACCGGTTAAGGGTACACCACATGAATTTGTAAATAAATCGTCTTTTATTTCCAATTTTCAAAATATTTCAAAAAATCCAAAAAAAATTGAAAAACTAAAAAACCAAAAAGATTTTCTTTGTAGGTAAAATGTTTTGAAGAACAATATACTCGGCATAAATAAAGGCAGTGAGAATACTGGCAAACCGTGGGGACTGTGGAACCACCAAAAAGAAAAACCTGAAACGGCTAAAGAAGTAAAGTTTGTCAATCAAAACAAGGAAAATCAACATTTAATGGCACCTCAGAGAAAGAAGATGAATGTGACCAAAATGTGGATACAATGCAAGAATTTTCCAAAACAGAAGACATCGAATTTAATTGAAAAGAAACCATTGCAGTTAATACCAGAATGGATGTTGAAGACCCATGTCAAGAAGGAAGAAATATCCAAAACACACGAATATGAGGTTTTTCCACCAAATAAAGGCAAGACGACAAATCCACTACTTGAGGAAATGGTATCTTACAAGGACGTGTTATTAATATTGAAGAATGATGGAGCAGCTGATCAAAAGGAAAATAATGATTTTCCCTGCATAAAGTTTAAGAAAGCAATTAATCAAATTGAAGTGAATGATTTTCCAAACAGAAGGTTTAAGAAAGAAAATAATCAGAAGACAATGAATAATAATTGGAGCATAAGGTTCGAAGAAACAATTAATCAGAAGATAATGAATAATTTTACCAGCACAAAGTTCAAGAAAGATATTAATCAGGAGACAACAAATGATTTTCCCAGCAAAATGTTCAAGAAGGAAATTAATCAGAATGCAATGAGTGATTATCCCAACATAAGGTTCAAGAAAGCTACTAATCAGAAGACAATGAATGATTTTCCGAGTATAAGGTTCAAGAATGCAGTTAATCAGAAGGTAATGAATGATTTTTCAGACATAGAGTTCAAGAAGATAAAGCAAGCAAAATTTCGAGAAGATTCAAGAATCATACAGAATAGAAGAATTATTCAACTATTTGATCGGGGCAGCCAACATGATCCTGGCCCAGTAGGTGTTACTCGACCCAAGAAATACCATACCTAGGTAAGTGCTCAAATATATCTAAGGGCGGTGAACGCTCATAAAATTTAAGGAGATTGTTTTTAGAAGTCCAATATCTCTCTCATAGTGTCATAGTCTAGGAGCAAAGTCGTCATCATATTTGGCCCCTTTAGTCAGTCAAAAAAAAAGGTCATTATGTTGAGCCCTCGTCAAAAACAAAAAAAAATAATCTAGCGCAAAGTCGTCACTATGTTATACCCTCGTCAAAAAAAAATATATATCAATCTATCAAGAATTATTATTTTCAGTCTTATAGTGTCAAAAAAGGGGGAAAATCGTCATTATATTAGATCAAAAAAAAACCCTAAGGGCACCAACATCATCATACGGGGCCCATGTCATTAGAGCATTTCAGCATTCTATTACAGTGTTCGGTCTTAGTCAAGTAAATAATTTAGAGAGAGATATGTTAAGTCCATTTGTATGTCATATTGAGTCCTGTAAGTCATCTCCTAAAGTTTTATGAGCAATGGATGTCCAAGCGGATAGATCTAAAAAAAAGGTCATTATGTTGAGCCCTCGTCAAAAAAAAAAAAAAAAAAAAAATCTAGCGCAAAGTCGTCACTATGTTATACCCTCGTCAAAAAAATATATATATCAATCAATCAAGAATTATTATTTTCAGTCTTATAGTGTCAAAAAAGGGGGGAAATCGTCATTATATTAGATAAAAAAAAAACCCTAAAGGCACCCAACATCATCATACGGGGCCCATGTCATTAGAGCATTTCAGCATTCTATTACAGTGTTCGGTCTTAGTCAAGTAAATAATTTAGAGAGAGATATGTTAAGTCCATTTGTATGTCATCTTGAGTCTTGTAAGTCATCTCCTAAAGTTTTATGAGCAACGGACGTCCAAACTGATAGATCTAAGAAAAAAAATGAAAAATAGAAAGAAAAAAAAATGAAAAATGAAAAGAAAAGAAAAGAAAAAAATGGAAAAAAAAATGGTTATTAAACAGCCACTTGGGAAAATTGAGTAGCACTTAGAGGAAAAGAAAAGTAGCGTGGAGAAATTGAAGATTTGAAGCATCGAACGTCATCCCTGGAAAGCAGCAAAAATCCTGAATCATTTTATAGTTTGAAGCCAATTGATGAAGATAATTATAGCTGGGAGATAGATGGGAGGATTGACATATTTGAAAATTTGGATGGGGATGGTAATATTTTTGGTGGCATCTATCAGACACATGGTAGGTCGGGATTCCTAAATATTTGTATATATTGAGTATTTTGTTTTTCACCTTTTGTTTTTGAAAATTATTTTTTAGGATTTGTTTTCTTAATAATAAGAAGAAAATTGGGCCGCGTCAGTTTAGTGCAGTACTTGGTTATCGTCTTGGTATTCCTTTGTTTGATGTTAATAGTTCCTGTCTTTGCTGCAATAGCGGTATGGATGTTTATGGTGATCATGCACTTAATTGTGCTAGTGAAGTTGGTTATAAGTTTAGACATGATCTTGTTAGAGATACCTTTGCGAATATTTGTTACCGTGCGAGTGTACCTTTCGGAGTTGAAGTGTCTTTGGGGTTTCTTTCTCATAATGGCGGTGATGCTAGGCCGGCTGACATCTTAGTCTACAATTGGGAGGAAGGGTGTGATACGTGTTTTGATGTGACCGGGGTTTCACCTTTTGCTGGGGGTGGTGTGCAAGCTTTTGCACCGGGCCTCGCCTTGGCTAAAGCGGTTGAGCGAAAGAAAACTAAGTACCTTGATGTATGTAATTCCAATGGTTATAATTTTAGTACTTTAGCTTTTACTACTTTAGGTGAACTTGGTACCGAAACTATTGAATTTTTGAAACGTTTGAAGCATCACATAGCTAGGCATGATGTAAATATAAATGTTCGTAATTTTCTTTTTGTTAGAATTGGTTTAGCTATTCAAAAAGGTGTTGGAGCCCAACTTGTTGCTAGGCTCCCATCTCGTTTCTTGTAAAAAATATTACTTATATTAATAAAAGAAATATATGTAATTCAAAAAAAAAAAAAAAAGTATTTATTAGGAACATGTGCAACTAATAGCTCTTTTGCAAGGTCATTAATTACAGGGTTTCTCCATAATTTGGACGCAAAACTCAAAGGATAAGTGAGGCTTATTTTCAATATAAGGATTGTGGCAATCAAGAATGATCGAAGAAAATTATTTATCTAAAGTTCCATATGGATCGTAGAAAAGACAAGAGATGATGAAAATATTTAAGCAAAGTCTTAAAAATTGAAGAGCCGCTTCTCAGACGATGCAATCGATGTGATAACGTAGCATTAATGCAATAAAGCGCAACCTGTTTTCACAATAGTAAGTATGGCACAAGTACCGCTTCGTTGTGATCTCTATCATGAGGATGTGTACTCGTGCAAAATTAAAATACTTAGAAATAATTCGGGTGAACTTTCTAGTGTCATTCCGGATAATTATAAGTGAGAAATCCAACAAAGTAATTGTGCAAAATAGGTGTGTATGTCTTTGGCATTCAGTTGCATGCAAACCTCTGCCAAAGAGGGGCAACTGTAGACACCCCAATTTTGCATTGTCACGAAAGTATGCTGCGAGATCGTATCTGAAATGGTGTAGATGTCAAAGTCTAAATGGGTGCAAATTGGAATCGTGACTAGCCCCAAAATGTGAGTTAGATTTATAATCCATTAGTTAAACGAGCACCAAGTGGACCGCCTAACTGCCCATGTTTAGCGAGCACCACTTTGGTCTTAGAAGTCTGAATACTTAGCTCCTTAAAATCCACTCGTTAGTATACCAAAAGTCCACTAGCTAAAATCCGTCCACCAACCAAAATGTGCAGAAAGTGTCGACACTAATTTCTAGCTTTGCACCCAAGTCTTTCCATTTAACTAAAATTATAGGATTAAATAAATTCTTTTTAATTATGGGAATAATAGTGGATATATGAGAAATAATGTTTTTAAAATGGGAAATGTTATTTAGGGTTTTAATGTGAGCGGTCCGACCAAAGTTAATTAATCCTATGGTTATGGTTAATGGAGAAACAATATAAATAGGGAGATAGTTTTGGTGTCAAAAAGGGGAGGAAAAAAGGAGAGGAATAATAATAACAAAAAGTGGGAGGAAAATTTTTGGTAGAAATCTAGGAGGAAAATTTTAGAGGAGAAGTTGATAATTTATTGACGCTCGGATATGATACGCGGCATCATTGTTGGTCTTTCTCAAATAATCTATGTAACATTTAGAAGCTATCGACGAAAACAGGTCCGTATCATCGTTATAATTATTGTCACTTTTTGTCTTGGATGTTTACTGATGATTGATTTGCAAAAGTAATGGAAATGGTTTGTTGATTTATTACTCATCGTGTTAAAACTTGATTGTTCAATCATTTCGATCTCTTGCTTGCATCTCGTTTAAGCACATGCAGTAGACCTCAATTAATGAAGAATCCTCCCATGAATACTTTATTAGCAAGCTAACATTCATTGCAAGCCCTGATTTGAAGACTTTATAAGGGAGAACTCTAGCAACTGGGAAACCTAATCCCCACACATTTTGTGTGATACTAGTTGTTCTAAGCTAGAGTCGATTCTCCTTTAACCTTTGGTTTTCTTCTTCTAAAACCAGGTTAACGACTTAAAGACTTCATTGGGATTGTGAAGCCAGACCGATACTACTTTTCTTGTAGATGTGTGATCTGATCTTGCTTCTTCTATCGTACGAGTACAATTGGAATAATTGGCTTTTGATTTCTATCTCCGATAGACAAGATATTAAAGTAGTCACAAACACTTCGTCTTATCGTTTGTGATTCCTCAATATTCGTTTTCGCTGCGTCGATTAATTTTGTTGTGAGGTGATTAATAAAGCTGGGCTGTTCGGGAATATAAGTCTGGTTTTATCAATTGGTTCATTTTCACCTTGATTTATCAAAAGACGAAATAAAAATCATAGGTTTATTCGTGGGAGACGAATTTATCTATTATCGTAGACTTTTCTATGTGATACAGATTTGTTTATTAAAGTCTTCGACTTTGGGTCGTAGCAACTCTTGGTTGTGGGTGAGATCAACTAAGGGAATCAAGTACGTGTTATCCTGCTGGGATCAGAGACGTAGGAGCATAACTATACCTTGGATCAGTGTGAGATTGGTTTGAGTTCAACTACAGTCCGACCGAAGTTAACTTGGAGTAGGCTAGTGTCTGTAGCGGCTTAATACAATGTATGTTTAAACTGGACTAGGTCCCTGGGTTGTTCTGCATTTGCGGTTTCCTCGTTAACAAAATTCTGGTATCTGTGTTATTTCTTTTCCGCATTATATTTTGTTATATAACTGAAATAATGGTTGTGGGTTGTTCAATCAATTAGAATATCCGACCGTTTTGGTTGTTGATTTAAATTGATAGACACTTGGATATTGGTCTTCGGTACCATCCAAGTTATCTCTCTTTGATCAAGACTCGCAGATTCTATTTGCTTGAGTAAAGATCAAATCGAGATATTGAGATAATAACTCCTTGAAATATTTTCTATTGATTGAGTCTGACTGTCTAGTTGATTCTCTAGAAAGTTACTCGGTATTTGTCCATACAGATTGCTAATCGAAATATTGGGTGTGGTTTTTAGACCCCCGCTTTTTCAATTGGTATCAGAGCGGTCAAACACATTCAAGGCCTTACAATTATGTGTTTATAGCGATCTGACTCTATGGACAGAGGTTTTATCTCAATAAACGTACCACCAGTCTTCGATGGCTCTAATTACTTGTGGTGGAAAATTGCTATGCGAGCTTTTCTTCAAGCACGTGATTTTCAATCATGGGTATATGTCGTTAATGGCTATGTTTGAGCATTTCTCGGTCGAACTCGCAAGCATTGATATCTCAAGCATGTTTGTCAATATTAGTGATCAAAAGTATAAAGTCTTTGATTTCTAGTCTATTATAGCTAAGGTCTCGGACTAGGATAGAAAGTGTAGTTGAGCTCAAGAACGTCCATGGCAATCATTATACAAGATGAAGGACTACTCAAGGAACCAGTGGATCTTCATCGACTAAAAGGTATATGGAGACTTGAACTTATCTATCACTCAAAAGTCTATCTATTCATTCTATCTCCTATCTTGAGACAAAAGTCGTATTACTATATAGAGTAAGAATATACACATATGATATTTCTAGCTGAGTATATCTTGCTTATCTATTTCTCGAAATATGTGTTGGTAAAGCTTTCTCTTTAGCAAAGTTCATCTTTACCTAGTGACGAAAGTCATGTTATGTTTCAATTATTTTTGGAAATTGCTCTGACGAAAAATAGTTTGTAAATAACAACTATATAACGCACTCTGAGAATGTTTCAATGATTGAAATGAGAGTTTAGACAATATAACCATATATGTATAAGTCCTTAGTGCTTGAACCGAAGTTTGTGAACTTTGTTGATCAAGTGAAACCGGAGAAGTGCGTGAGCTTCAGTCCGCGAACTCAGTCCACAAACTGGCGGAAGTTCTCGACCGATAATTTCTGCTGGAGTTTGTGAACTCCATCCGGGAACTTAAGTTTGTGAACCCAATCCGCGAACTTGAGTAGGTTATGTCTAAAAACGATGTTTGTTAACTTATCTTAATAAACTAAGGAATGCTATTGCAAACCGTGGCTTTATAGTTCATGAATCGATTCGAGTGAATCACATCGTTTTTGCTTCAATTATGTCTTGTGTAGTACATAAAGATCTAAGCAATTGAACAACTCTCTAACTAGTTCATTTGAGTCATTTGGACTAGTTATGGTGAAGAAGAATATGGTTGATATGAAAGTTATCATTTAGATAACCATTTGGTTAACTAGTGTTGAACCAACTAATGTACAAGTTTGGGTACAGTTTTCACAATCCTCCAAACGTGCAGTACATGTGTGTATAACAAGCTATGTTTTCGATCTAACGGTTGATAAATATTAGCTTGTATCTAATCAGGTTTTCATCTTGTAGGATCAGAATATTGTCACAACAATATTCTTGCGAAATAAACAACATTTATGCGACACATCAATGATATTCTGCGACATGTCTCAGAGTGATGTAAGGAATGACATATCAGATGAAAACGACAGAAACATGAGTAAAGTGTGACATTTCTGCGACGAACCAATAAGACTTGCGAATGAATAAGGCGGTGCTAACTGCGATTTATTGCAAGAACTCAGATCCGAAATTAAAGGGAATCTTAACTGTAAATGAGCTGTCATGAGCTGTAATCCATTATGTAAATGCCTATATAAAGGAAATGAATAGTTCCAGAAGGAGAGATGAATTTTTGAGGGCTAGGAAGGTTTTTAGGAGAGAGAAAATCTTTATCAAGTATTCTGTGTTCTTGATTTTTGTAAAATTACTTAAGATCATATTAATGAAAAACTGTCTTTAATCTTCAAATTATGTCATGAATATTGATAAATTCTCGAATAGGGTGTAGTGTGGGAATTCCTGCAACTACATTTTGGCGCCCAGAAACAGGGATGAATAGTTGAAAATCATAGTAAAAGTTAGGTAAAATAAAGAAATTATTTAAGAGTTAGAAGAATATCAAGAAAATTGATGGAAGAAAAGATGGTTAAAGTCAAAGATAATCAAAATAAAGTGGAGTGTGATGTAATAACAAAGATGATGATAGATAAGTTCCATGAAGATATTAGAGGAAGGATACACAAGCGATATTTTGAAGGAAAGAAAATCATGTCGGAAGAGGAGGTATCACCGCTAAAAGATTGGGAAAAACAGAAGATCACATTCACGGCAGCAGAAATTCCGAAAGAAAATTTAAGTCATACATCTCCATTGGTGATCACAGTGTCTGTTGTACCAACAAGAAAAGAGAAATCAATAAGATCTACAGAAGAGTGGGTTGTGAATAGGACTCTGGTGGACGCAGGAAGTTCGGTGGATATAATGTTTTACCACACATTCAAGAAAATGGGATACAAAGATGAAGAAATGCTTAGTCCAACATATCATATTCATGGATTTGGAAAATCTCTAACAAAACCTAAAGGTGAAATTATAGTGCGAATTCCGCTGGGGGAAATAGAGACGCATATAACTTTGTGTGTAGTGGACGTGAAATCACCATATAATATGCTGTTGGGAAGACCATGGATACATGCAATCAAGGATGTATCATCAACTCTACATCAGTGCATAAAATTTCCTATGCCTAGCGGAATTGGCGAGATTAGAGGAGATACAGATTGTGCAGCGTTGTGTTTCCAGAATGAAGTAAAAAATTGTGAAAATCAAATTCAGTTGCGAAAACAGCGCATAAAAATGAGGAAAGAAGAATAATTCAAGATTTACATGATAAGATCAGAAGAAGGAAAAGGAATATTTAACGACGTATCGCAAGAAAGTGATGAACCAGCGGAGGTAATAAAAACACCAACACCAATGGGAGAACATGAAGCCAGTTATATTGCAGCAGAACCCATAAAATAAGTAAATGTTGGCAGTGAAGAAGACCCAAAAATGCTGAAAATTGGAACTAAGATGGATGTGGAGGAAGAAGAGCAAACTGTAAACCTTCTTCGAGAATACAAAGACATTTTTGCGTGGAATATGGATGAGATGCCTGGAATAGATCCATCTGTTGCGTGCCATAGATTGGAGATTAACAAAAATGTCAGACCATTCAAAAAAAGAATAAGAAAGATTGCGACTACTTATCATGCCAAGATAGAAAAAGAATTGCTGAAGATGCTAGACGCAGGAATTATAAGGCAAGCAAAATATCCAGAATGGATCGCCAACATGGTAGTAGTTCCCAAGAAAAATAAGGGGATAAGAATTTGCATTGATTTTACTGATCTAAATAAAGCATGTCCCAAAGATAGTTTTCCCTTGCGGATATTCCGCTGGTGGAATCTGCCGCAGGAAATGATCGAATATCTTCGTTAGATGGATACAAGGGCTACAATCAAATCCCACTTGCGGAAGAAGATCAAGAACATACTGCATTCTTTGCTCCCAGAGGACTATATTGCTACACAAAAATGCCTTTTGGGTTACGAAATGCAGGAGAAACTTATCAAAGGATGGTGGAAAAGGTGTTCGCGAAATGGATACATAAAACTTTAGAGGTATATGTGGATGATATGTTGGTAAAAAGCAAAGAAGCTAAAAATCATGTGCAGGACTTAAGGGAAATTTTTGATCAGATGCGGCTTTTTAATATCAAAGTAAATCCTGAGAAATATACTTTCGGAGTATCATCTGGGAAATTCTTTGGATATATTGTATCAAAAGAAGGAATACAAGTTGATCCTGAAAAGGTGCAAGCAGTTTGAGATATGCCAACTCAAAGAATAAGAAAAGATGTGCAAAAATTGAATGGACTTTTAGCCTCACTAGGAAGATTTATTTTGCGATCATCAGATAAATGCAAGCATTTCTTCAACATACTAAAGAAGGGAACAAAATTTAAATGGACAGATGAATGTGAGAAAGCTTTTCAAGGAATTAAGGAATATTTGATGAATATATCCATTTTACATAAGGCTGAACCAGGATAAGAATTGCTGATATATCTTGCGACAACTCCACATGCTTTAAGCGCAGCACTTTTGCGAAATGACGCAGGAGTTGAAAAACCTATTTACTACATCAACAAAACATTTAATGCTGCGGAGAAAAATTATTCGAAGATTGAAAAGCTAATTTTGGAATTGGTTTATGCGGCTTCTAAGCTTCGCATATATTTCCAAGCGCATAAAATCAAAGTACTAACAAAAGTACCAATCGAGTCAGTAATGAAAAATTCAAAAAGATCAGGCAGAGTCGAAAGATGGAACGCACAAGTGGGGAATTTTGAGATCCAATATGCAATTTTATCTTCGCCAAAATCTCAAATTGTCGCAGACTTTCTCGCAGAATTTCCTTTGGAGGATGATGAAGCTGTAGAAGACATGATGGATATAGAAGAAGAATATGGGGATCCTAGAGATCTTTTAACAGAACCAAATAGGTGGGAGATATTAGTAGATGGATCATCCAATGGAGAAGGAAATGGAGTGGGAGTCGTTTTTATTTCGCCAGAAGGCGCAAAAATGGCATTTGCATTTCGACTGGAATTTGAATCTACCAATAATGAGACAGAATATGAGGCTGTAGTACATGCTCTAAGATTTGCGATAGAAATGAGGGTGGAGAATGCAAGAGTTACCAGTGATTCACAGTTGATTATCCGCCAAATTGAAGGGGAATATGAAACTAACGATATATCTTTGAAAAAATATAAGAAACTTGTTGAAGAATTATCTGCGAAAATTCCAAAACTCAAATGGAGGCATATTTCAAGAAGAGATAACAGGATTGCAGATGCTTTTGCGTTTATATCAAGTATGATGGTAGATCCGACTGCGAGAAATATAAAAATACAAACACTCATAGCACCATCAATTAATAAAGAAGAAGAAGAGGAAGCTGAGGCAATGGTAGTAGAAAATAATGGCGAAGAATCAAGTCGAATTATCGCAGATTGGCGTGCGGAAATTCACGCATATCTAGCAAGGGGGGAGATTCCAAGGAACAGATTAGAAGCACATAAATTAAAAAGTAGAGCAACAAATTATGAGTTAAGAGATGGGGTATTATATCGAAAATCTTTAAATGGGCCTTCCCTCAGATATTTGACACAAGAAGAAGGAAAGCAAATATTAATAATGTTACATAGTGGGGATGCTGGTAATCACAGCGACGGAAGATCTTTAGCATACAGAACTAAAATGCAATGTTATTATTGGCCTATATATGCATGAAGATGCAAAGAATTTATCAAGAAGTTGCGAGGAATGTCAGAGATTTGCAAAAAGAATACATGCACCAGGTGAAACATTAACATCCTCAAAAAATGTTTGGCCATTTGGAAAGTGGGGTTTAGATATTGTGGGAACATTTGTACCGGGAATAGGGCAAAAAAGATACTTAATTGTCGCAACAGATTACTTCACAAAGTGGGCGGAAGTTAAAGCAGTACAACATATTCGTGATAAGGACATTTTCACATTTATATTTGAAAATATCATTTGCAGATTCGGAAATCCAGCGCAGTTGGTGTCAGATAATGGAAAAAAATTTGAAGGACAAAATATAGAGATGTTACTTAATGCATTCAAGATAAAGTGCGGAAAATCGACTCCTTTATACCCACAGGCCAATGGTCAAGCTGAAGCAACTAACAAAACAATCGCAGATATTCTCAAAAAGAAGTTAGAAGGGCATCATAGAACGTGGTGTCAACAAGTTCATAATGAAGTTTGGGATTATAATACAACACGAAGAGAAGTAACTGGGGAATCTCCTTTTTGTTTAACATATGGGGTTGAGGCAGTATTACCAACAGAAGTTGCTATTCCTACAACAAAAAGAGAAGCTTGGGAAAAGAATCTTAGTGCCGGTATGATTCTAGACAAACTTGATGAGGTATAAGAGAAGAGAGAAAAGGCATTACAACATATGGAAAACTACCATCGCAGATTAGCTCGTGAATATAATAAACGAGTAAAGAAGCGTGAATTCCAAGTTGGAGATCTAGTTCTGCGAGAAACACCAGAATATCAGCGAGAAAATGGAGGAAAATTAGCGAAAAAATGGGACGGGCCATATATCATCAAAGAAATAGTTGGAATTGGAGCATATAAATTAATGGATCCAGAAGGAAGAGACATGGGTCAAACACTTGGAAGACCATGGAATAGACAATATCTAAGAAAATATTATCAATAAAGGTTTGAAAAATGAATGGATTACACGCAAGAAATTGCGAGAGAATAAAAGAGATGTTTTGCAAGAACAAAGTTGGATAAATATAAAAGCTATTTTCCGCAATAATTTGCGAAATAATTAAGAATTTTAATGCAAATGCATAAGACGGGCGAAAATTTCCTAAAAACATATAAGAATGGGACGAACTTTTATGGCGTACACCTTAGTTCGCGGATTCTATTACGTAAGAGGCAATGTCCTTAAAGTGAGTCATAAGGGGGGTATCTCTTTGCATGGATATGGGAAAGGCTATACCGATGCTGGAACCTAGTCATGGAGATTTGGGATTATAGAAAATCCATCTGGGAGAGATAATTTGGATTCCCAACTATATAAGGTTATACCCTGGTTGGGCGCCCGAGAGTTTCTCCTAAGGAATGAAAAGTATGATCAAGGCGCTGAGGTACACGGTTGAGATGTGGGTGCCCGGGATGGATGAACCTACCCTGGCCATCCACGGCAAGTCTTGGCTTACGATGTGTTCGGCCCAAAGAAAACCCCACTTAGGGTGCAGTCTTGTAACTATAAGCCATATAAGGCATAAAGGGAAAGGCTGCGAAAACAACTGGTTGTTGGCAGGATCGGATGGGAAAGTGCTAGTCTTGTATGGCCGATGTATAATCCTTGAAGGGGAAACCAGGGGGAGAGATAAGGGCGATACCCTCCATTAGGGAGCTGTGTATCAAAAAAGACGGCAATGTCATGGGAATTTATAATCGCAAGAATATTTAGGCCCGTCATATTGTCGCGTGACATAGACATCAATGTCATGGGACTTTATATTCGCAAGAATATTTAGGCCCGTCATATTGCAGCGTAACTGGCCAAAAAGCCTAAAGAGAAATGTTAAGATGAAATCAATGGGTTTTTGCGATAAGATCAAAAGATGAGATAAATGAAATCAATAATAAGAGGATATAAATCGCAAAGACGTCCTGCGATTTCATCGAAAAGACGACAACGTCATAAGTCTTAAAAAGCAAAGAGAGATTAATCTCACAAGAAGGCTTAGATTTATCATATTGTCGCAGAGATTAAAATTAAATGATAAGGCAAGATCAATGGATTATTACAAGATCAATGTAAAAGTAAGAATCCCTGCGATCTTGTCGCATAAAAGTGGCATAATAAGACCTTTAACTAGGAAGGAGAAATAAGACCACAAGAGAGGTTATATCTGCAAAGCATATAACAGATTTTTCGCAGCGTTGATTGCGATAATTCATTTATCATATTGCATATTGATAACAAGAGGCAAGTATGGGATTTCTTACAAGGGTAACAAATTCAATACTTCACAAGGAAGATTATGAGGGGCAAATATGGGGATTATAAAACAATATTTCATTATCTTCCTTGAGAAGAATTAAAATAATAAAAAGGAAGATAATCAAGTTACAAGAATTTATGAAGATTGGATTCAGATTAATAAAAATATATAATCAGAAGAAGATGACGGGGTTACAAAAAATGCAATGTTTCGCAAAAGAGATTCAGAAATTACAATCATTCGCAAGACAAGGAAAAAAACAAGATATTTCGCAAGAATATAAAACTTCAGAGAATATTCTTCCTTAATTTTATCATTCTTGTTCGCTACTATTATCTTCATCAGTGACACCTTTTTCAGTTTGGGTTTCTCCATCACCAGTGATTGTTTTGTGAGGAGAATTATGTTCTTATGATTCTTTATGAGGATTTTCTTGATATTCGCCATCATTGAGAGGGTTTTCTTCTTCTTCTATTTCTTTAGGTGGGTTTTGTTCATCCTCAGAAAAATCTTCTTCATTACTTGAATAATTTAGATCTTCATCTATGAGACGAGGGACTTCGTTATTATCTATCTCCAAGGGTTTGATCTTCATAGGAGGTAAAGAATGAGAGAATAGAACATTGTTTATGAGAACCTCAGCGCCTAAATGCGCCTTACGGAGGCAATTCTTTTCCCGGTTTCTGATCTCTATATCTTTGAAATATTCAAGATAGTCAAATCTTCTTAATGATCTATTGCGAGAGTTAGAAAGCACAGTGTTCTTTTTGCGAAGTTTGGCCAACCTCATAGACAGATCAGAGATTGAAGCTTGAAGGTGCTTCTCAGTTTCTGCAGAATAAAAATCGCATATTAGATGGAATTTTCGCAAGAAATAAGATGGGAAAATACAATGAAATAATTAAATAGACGAGGCAGTCAAAATGACTACCTTCCTTTTGCGAGGATAAAGTTTGAATTATGTTAAGGAAGCAATTCTTCCATTGATTCATGGTATCATCGAAAGTATCACCAACTTTACCTTTCAAACGAGATTTTATACTTTTTTCTTTAGAAAGAAGATGAGTATTTTCTTATTTTAAGGAGGAATGGGAGTTCTTCAGTAGAGCATAGTCATCTTTGAGACTATTGCCTTTTTACGCTCAGATCTAATCTACCTTTTATAAGTTTCTCTTGTTCAGCGGCAGATGATTCGGTTATCTTTTTAAGCTCATCTTTCAATACACGAAGAGATTTCTTTTGGTTGTCACACAGCTTTTGAAGATTAATCAATTGCTGCGAATAAACCATTGTTTTACTCACAAAGCTACGTTTCTCTTGAGATAGGGTTTTGTTTTCATCTAATAAAGATTCCACCCTCAAATTAGTCTGATTTAGCGAATATAAAAGTTGAGTGGCTTCATTACTTAGGCGATCTCGTTCACAAATTAGCTGATTATTCTCATTCTTAAGATTATTTATCTCGTCAATTGAATATGTGTGAAGGGTATTCAATCTATCAAATTGATTATTCCAAGACTCTTTCCCAATGCGGGCCTCATCAGCGATTGTTTCCCATTCAAGTATCTTTAATAATTGGTTATGTTTTGAAGCTAAATATGCGTCAAAAAATAAATAAAGAAAAATTGAGTACATAGAAAACAAAGAATTATTGAGGCAAAAACAGAGGCAAGAAAGTTGTACCTTTCAGATCATCATTTCTTCTGCGAAGATTTTCGCAATCTAATTCAGAATTGCGAAACTTATGATCGAGAAATTCACATTCTAAAGTTTTTGCTTGAAGATTCTTCTTCAAGGTTTCAATTTCACTTTCTAAAGCAGTTAGCTTAGACGAAGAACCGCAGGATCCAAGATGCTTGCTTAGAATCATACAAATATCTTGTCTCGCAGGGTCTGTAGAAGATTTCATAGCATCATTCAAAACTTCAGATAATATTTGAAAAGCAGTTTCAACCCATGTTGCTATTTCTTGAGAAGAAGGAAGAAAAGTAGAGGAACAAGCTTTGGCGACAATAACTTGAAGATTAGAATCACTCGTGGTAGTAGGGGTGGAATAAGGAACTTGGTTAGTCGCAGTTACAGTCTCATTCACCGCAACATCCTTCATCGCAACTTCATTCATCACGGCTTCATTCACTGCAACATCCTTCATCGCAACTTCATTCATCACGGCTTCATTCACCGCAGTTTTATTTACCATGGTTTCATTCACCACAGTTTCATTAATCGCAGGATCATTGGCTACTGATTCATTCACTTTAGTTTCTGCTATTAAAGATTCATCCATCGCAACTCTTGAAATATTGATGGAAATATTAGCATCAATAGGTTTATTTGGAATTGATGAAGAAGTAGTAGTGGTGTTAATATTAGAATTTACGCGAGGAGAAGGAGAAGATTTATCTTGCGGCGGAACAGGGTCTGCAGGCAAGAAATCAAGAATATCCACTTCATCTGGAAGAGCTTTAATTTGACGAAAACGCTTAAGAGGTCTAGAAATATTTTCTTCACCCTGCGAATAATAATGTAAATAAGAAATAGAGGCAACAATATTGTTATTTCAAAGAAATAAGTGTTTCTTACTACCTTATCATTCTTAGATCTTTTCGCCTTTCCAACACGCCTTTTTTGAGAAACTTTAGGGTTAGGGTTTTTGACAGTAATCTTAATCTGAGAAGTAGTGTTACTGAAAAGAATAATATAGAATATGGGGATTACAAAGAAAATCAGGCGATAGAAATGATGAAACATGAACAAAATAAGGTTCAAGATAAGAACATACCTTTGAGTCTCCATTAGAGAAGCAGCAGGAAGGATATTAGGAAAGAAAAAATTGCAGACGAAAAAGAAAGAAGTTGAAGAAAAGAGAGAAGATTAAAGAAAATCTTTCCTCGAGTGGGACATCTATTTATAAATGAAGGATGGGTAACCGGGTTGATCGGTAAAAAAGTAAAGATTGACACGTGCCAACGGTAAAACATAAAATAGGGAACTTTGTCGGATAAAAAGTAAGGAGTTGTGGCAAATCAAGAAACTTAAATTCTCATGATCTTTATCTCCTTCGCAGAAAAGATATGAGAAGAGGCAAGATGTAGGATCAGAATATTGTCACAACAATATTCTTGCGAAATAAACAACAGTTCTGCGACACATCAATGATATTCTGCGACATGTCTCAGAGTGACGTAAGGAATGACATATCAGATGAAAACGACAGAAACATGAGTAAAATGTGACATTTCTGCGACGAACCAATAAGACTTGCGAATGAATAAGGCGGTGCTAACTGCGATTTATCGCAAGAACTCAGATTCGAAATTAAAGGGAATCTTAACTGTAAATGAGCTGTCATGAGCTGTAATCCATTATGTAAATGCCTATATAAAGGAAATGAATAGTTCCAGAGGGAGAGATGAATTTTTGAGGGCTAGGAAGGTTTTTAGGAGAGAGAAAATCTTTATCAAGTATTCTGTGTTCTTGATTTTTGTAAAATTCCTTAAGATCATATTAATGAAAAAGTGTCTTTAATCTTCAAATTATGTCATGAATATTGATAAATTCTCGAATAGGGTGTAGTGTGGGAATTCCTGCAACTACACATCTAACGATGAATATTGAATGCTTTGTTACTAAGCTAATATTGATTGTAAACCCTGATTTGAAAGACTATATAAGGGAGAACTCTAGCAACTGGGAAACCTAATCCCCACACATTCTGTGTGATACTAGTTTGCTAAGCTAGAGTCGATTCTCCTTTAACTTTTGGTTTTCTTCTTCTAAAACCAGGTTAACGACTTAAAGACTTTATTGGGATTGTGAAGCCAGACCGATACTACTTTTATCGTAGTTGTGTGATCTAATCTTGATGTTTCTATCATACGAGTACAATTGTAATAATTGGCTGAGATTTCTATCTCCGATAGGCAAGATATAAAAGTAGTCACAAACACTTCGTCTCATCGTTTGTGATTCCTCAATAATCTTCTTCGCTGCGTCGATTAAGTTTATTGTGAGGTGATTGATAAAGCTGAGTTGTTCTTCGGGAATATAAGTCTGGTTTTATCAATTGGTTCCTGTTCACCTTGATTTATCAAAATCCAGAACAAAACTCATAGGTTTATTCGTGGGAGACGAATTTATCTATCCTTATAGACCTTTCTGTGTGAGACGGATTTGTTTATTAAAGTCTTCGACTTTGGGTCGTATCAACTCTTGGTTGTGGGTAAGATCAACTAAGGGAATCAAGTGCGGAGTATCATGCTAGCCCGGATCAGAGGCATATGAGCATAACTATACCTTGGATCAGTGTGAGATTGGTTGGGGTTCAACTACAGTCCATATCGAAGTTAGATTGGAGTAGGCTAGTGTCTGTAGCGGCTTAATACAATGTATGTTTAATATGTACTAGGTCTCGGGGTTTTTCTACATTTACGGTTTCCTCGTTAACAAAATTATGGTGTCTGTGTTATTTCTTTTCCGCATTATATTTTTTTATATAATTACAATAATACAGGTTGTGTGTCGTTCAATCATTTGGAATATCCGACCTTCTTGGTTGTTGATTTAAATTGATTGACACTTGGATATTGGTCTTTGGTACCATCCAAGTTATCTCTCTTTGATTAAGACTCGCAGTTTGTATTTGCTTGAGTAAATCAAATTGAGAGATTGAGATAATAACTCCTTGATATATTTTGAATGAGTCTGACTGTCTAGTTGATTCTCTAGAAAGTAACTATGAGTTGTCCATACAGATTGATAATCGAAATATTGGGTGTGGTTGTTAGACCCCTTCTTTTTAATTGATATCAGAGCATGCAAACACGATAAAGACCTTATAATTCTGTGTTTGTAGTGATATGATTATGGACGTGTCTATCTATAATAACGTATAAGTTCAGAAATTACCAGATGATTCTGAAAGCTTGGATTCACCTGAGAGAATTGTCACATCTAAGTTAACATTTAAACATTCTCTTGATGTAAAAATTGTTGATTGGGAAACTCTCCTAGATGAACAGTTGGATGAACTTTCTGATGAAGGTGATTCAGATATTGATAGAGATGTTGATGAGGAAGTCTCAGAGTATGATAAGTTTTTAGATTCGCTGAAAATAAAGAACATTATAATTTCTCATGTCACATCTCTTCTGACTCCTATATGTCGAGAAAATAAGAAATTAAAAAGGATCTACGGTGGTTTTTATGGTCAGAATCGCTCTTGTGAAGCGGACCTCAAAGATACCTAGGAAAACCTGAGCATAAAATCACTTGAATGTGATCATGTATATCAAAAATACTTCTTGTTGGAAGAGAAACTTGCAGAAACTGAAGGAAGGATTAACTCTCAGCAAGCAAATTTTAATGACAGAGAAAGCGTTTTTCTCGCTCGAGAAAAACGCCTTGAGGATGATTTAGCTGCTGCTTTTGATAAAATCAAGATGTTGGAAGATGACTTGAAAACGTTCAATACTAGTTCAAGCAAATTAACCACTATGCTAGGATCAAGTAAAATTTATTGTGATACACGGGGATTGGGCTATAAGGGAATAAATGCTCCAAGTATTAGCAAAGAGGTAAAATTTGTCAAGGCTAGTGATTCTTCTCCACAGTGGGCAGCTCAGAATATGCTTTTGCACTTTCATCTGCTTTTTCCCCCTTAATATCATTATAAGATGAGCATTGACTAGAGAAGAAAGGTTTTCTAGATAAAAATATTTTGTCATGAAGCCTAAGCAGACAAAGCATTTGACATCTGGAGTAGATATCTTGGTAGTGTAAGCCAAAGAATGATCTGGCGAACCAAGATTTGTATGACGATTGTCGAATAGTCCAAAAACTTGAAGGCTGTGAGAATCAATAGTGATACTACTTTGATTGTTCACCTGTATATCACAATCGGTTACGACCACCTTTTCCATAACTGGGGAGCGTATGAAAAGTCTATGTAACTCTAAATTGGAGATTGAAATTCCATTAAGCTTCAGTATTCTGATTTAAGGTAAATTCATCGAATTTGGTAGAATACTATCTATATACCTACTAGAAGGTCCACCGAGAAATCTCAAATGTAATCTCTTCTGTGATTTACAATTAAGGAGTTCATAAGGAATCTCAAATGTCGAGTTAACACAGTAACCAACACTTATAGTTAGGTCTTGAACATTATGGTTTACGGCTGCAAGGATCCATCTATGAAGAACTTGTACTAAATCATCATAATCAAATAAAAAAACCTCATCTTAATCATCTGTATATCAAAATCATCATTGCGGAACTCAAATACCTTGTTGACAAAACCTACATACTTATCCTGCAGCCTATTTTCAAGCTCAATTGCCCTAAAAATGTCTCTTTCATTTTCCAAAGCTTCAATATGGTCTTCAAAAAATGGCCAATAATTAAATTTTATAAAAGGAAGAGACATCCAAATATTTTTCCATCTTTTTGACAAAACACTAGTTTGAACTACAAATTTAATATCAATGGAAGAGATAATTTCACGAATTAGGTTGTCAGGTAATTGGCTGATTCTATCTTCTTCTTCTACACCTTTCATTGTTATATGGATCCCTTTAACAACAAATTAAACCCTAATTAATAATATCTTCACAAAATCCTCATGCCCACAATCAGCGCCACCAATCACTGGTCTTAATATGGAAAGTAAATAAAAGAAAATTGAATCAATCACTACAGTGAGTCAACAAACTAAAGAGGGAAAGAAGAATACGTGATTGATTCCATTGTACATTTTAGTCAATATAAGTTACTTTCTTTTGACATTTTTATAGAAATAATTTTTAATTCTTTGCTGTAAATATAGTATTGTATCATTACTATATAAATGAAACTTCATCTTCTAGTCGATCACAACAAGTGAAAGACAAAACTTTAGTGTCCATTTTATGATGGTATCAGTCTAGCCAGGAATCCAAAAAAAAAAAACACAAAAAAAAAAACACAAAACCTCTTATCTGTTGTCTTATTCCCCTTCATCATCATGGGCGATCAAACACCACCTCATACTCCAATCACTGAAACCACACCATCTGATGAAACCATGTATATGGATACTGAAAATCAACAAGAAAATGATCCTTATCGCATTTATCCGTCTGATAGTCCTACACTGGTTTTATATTCACCCTTACTTACTGGTGATAACTACGCCACCTGGGTAAGAGGCTTTAGCATGGCTCACAATGCTAAAGATAAACTTGGTTATGTTAATGGTTCTATTCCATAACCTTCTGATCTTGCAAAAATGTGTAAATGGCAGAGATGCAATGATCTCGTTAGTATTTGGATCATGAATTCTAGCGCTGAAAAAATCAAGTGTACTCTCTCATATTTCAAAACTGCTGTCGATATTTGGGCCAACCTAAAAAAACGGTTTGGTCAGTCGAATGCACCACAAATATTCAAATAGAAACATTCAATCTCTTTGTTGAAACAAGAAAACAAGGATATAACAACCTATCATACTCAACTCAAAGCTCTATGGGATGAGTTAGATTCCATCACTCCCGTGGAAATATGCATATGCAACGCTGGCAAAAACATCATTGAAATTCAAGATCGCAACCGAGCCATGGAGTTTCTACAAGACTTGAATGAACGTTATTCAGCTATTCGCAGTCAAATTTTGATGATCAAACCATTTCCTTCTCATGATGATATTTACAACTTGGTTCGATAAGAGGAAATCCAATAAGATCTTCATTCTGTTATTAATCCAACCATTGAATCTGCGTCTCTTCAAGTCCATCGTCAAGTACCACGTTTTGGAAAATCAAACAAACATGGAAGACCATTTTGTGATCACTGTAACAAACATGGTCATTGGGTTCACCAATGCTGGGAAATCCATGGGTACCCAAACAAAAACAAGAGTCAACAGCATCATGAACGCCAAGAACATTCTCATTACCATGGTGCGATTAATGCCTCCGCTGCAACATCATCATCGGAAACCGATCCATTTTCCATGGATTTCATACTTGAAGAACGTAATCTCTTAAAGGAATTCATTGCTTCAAAGAAATCTGCTTTAATGGTTCCTAGTGCAAATCTTGCAGGTAATAATAATAACTTAACTTGGGTTATCGATAGTGGTGCATCGCATCATATTTGTAATGATCTTAGTTTATTTTCATCATATCATGCTGCTCCAACAAATTTATCTGTCAGAATACCAGATGGTACTCTTATCTCGGTACAAAATATTGGTATCATCTCATTTTCTCCCAATTTTAAATTAATTAAGGTCTATCATATACCTCGGTTTAAATTCAATATAATCTCTATATCTCAGTTGACAAAATCAACTCATTGTTCTATCACCTTCTCACAACAATGTTGTACTTTTCAGGACCTATCGAAGATGGCGCCGATTGGTAAAGGTGACTTATATGGAGGACTTTATTATCTTAGGCCTACAAGTTCTCCAACTAGTTTATTTGTCTCTAAGAATAAGCCATATGATGCTTGGCACTGGCGATTGGGCCACGCTAGTTTAGATCACATTAATTTCCTAGTTAAAAATGTCTCTTATATTTCATCAAATGTCAATTATCAATGTGAAATCTGCCCACAGGAAAAACAATCAAGAATGAAATATAATTTAAGTACTACAAAATCTATTCGTCCATTTCAATTGATACATAGTGATATTTGGGGACCTTTCTCTACTCCCTCCTAAATGGATCCAAATATTTTCTAACTATTGTGGATGATTTTACAAGATGCACTTGGATTTTCTTAATGCAAACCAAGGCTGAAAATCATAAGCACTTAAATCAGCACTTAAATCATTTTTTTTTTTAATTTCACTGTTACACAATACATACATCAAATATCAACTGTGTCATCTGGTAATGGTGGCTTATTCATTCCACAACTTCAAACTTTTCATTTCGACAATGGAACTGAATTTCTCAAAAAGGAACTCCAAGATTGGTTTAGTTCTAAAGGCATTTAGCATCAAAGAAGTTGTGTTTCAACACCCCAACAAAATGGCGTAGTAGAACGTAAACACCGCCATCTTCTAAATGTTGCTAGGGCTATTAGATTTCATGCTAACCTACCTTTAGAATTCCGGGGTGAAGCTATTTTAACATCCTCTTACATTATTAATAAGCTTCCATCACCTGCACTCGGCAATAAATCTCCTCATGAACTTTTATTTGGTAAAGTTCCAGAATACAAACACTTCCGCGTGTTTGGATGTTTATGTTTTGCCCGAAATATTCATATCAAACACAAATTTGATAGTCGAGCTTTGCCCGACATATTTTTGGGTTATCCTTATGGTCAAAAAGGATATCTAATTTTTGATCTTGAATCAAAAAGAAAATACACATCACGAGATGTTACATTTCATGAGGATATTTTTCCTTTTCAATCTCAATCAATAAGTCAACCGCCATCACTCAATGATTTTACATTCGAGGACTTCTCGTCTTATCGCGACGATGAGTATAATAATTCACAAAATACTCCAAATATATCTCATTTCGCTACGGAAAATCCATCTTCAACCTCAAAAGATCTTCCTAATCATGAAGGATCCAGTTGTCAATCATCAAGTAGTCCAGTTTTTAACATGAATGGAGAACATACACCTTATTCACAAAAAAAAAGTATTCTCTCTTCACATACGTCTTCACATGAAGAAGTTGCGGCACCTCCTTCTCCTTGACCAACCCGTAATCGTAATCCCCCTTCTTATCTAAAAGATTTTATTTGCACAACATAAGAGTGTAAATCTTCATGTGCTTATCCTCTTACGAATTATATTTCTTATGATGAATTTAAGCCTCATCACATGGCTTTCCTTACTCAAGTTGTCAGTCATGACGAACCGTCTTCTTTCACCCAAGCTATGAAATCCGAACTATGGTGAGATGCCATGGCGAAGGATATTACAGCTTTGGAACAAAATAAATCATGGATTCTCACTCGTTTGCCTCCTGGAAAATCACTCATTGGATGCAAATGGGTATATCGTATTAAATATAAATCCGATGGCAGTATCGAAAGATACAAAGCCAGATTAGTTGCGAAGGGTTATACCCAAATCGAAGGAATTGACTATCATGATACATTTTCCCCTGTTTCTAAACTAGTAACAGTACATGTTTTATTATCTATTGCCGCCGTAAAAGGTTGAAGTCTTCACCAATTAGATGTCAATAATGCATTTCTTCAAGGTGATCTTGATGAGGAAGTATATATGTCCCTTCCACCCGGTTTTTCTGCACCCGACAAATCCCTTGTATGTCGTTTAAATAAATCTCTTTATGGCCTCAAGCAAGCTTCCCGCCAATGGTATGCAAAATTTTCTACGGCCCTCAAAGCGGAAGGATTTCAACAATCTTTGACTGATTATTCTCTTTTTAGTTACATTCATGGTTCTCTTACCGTATTTGTTCTAGTATATGTCGATGATATTATCATTGCCTGTAATGATCAATCTTTCATTAATTTTCTCAAAACACGTCTTGAATCTCACTTTTCTATCAAAGACTTGGGAAAACTTCAATATTTCCTGGGAATTGAAGTTTCTCGTTCTCATTCTGGAATTTTTCTTTGCCAACGCAAATACGTCCTAGACATTCTACGTGATTCTGGCCTAACTGGCTGTCGTCCTTCACCGTTCCCCATGGAACAACATCTTAAATTACTCACTATAGATGGAAATCCTCTCCCAGATCCTAGTATCTATCGACGACTCATAGGACGACTTCTTTATCTCACAATTACTCGTCCAGATATCACATATGCTATGAATTATCTTAGTCAATTTATGCAAGCACCACGTAGTGCTCACATGGATGATGTCACGCGCATTCTTCGTTACTTAAAAGGCTCCATTGGTCATGGCCTTTTTATCTCTTCCAGTAGTTCCCTTCATCTTAAGGGATTTACTGATTCTGACTGGGAGGGTTGTCCAACTACTCGACGCTCAACCATGGGTTATTTCACGATGCTCGACAATAGCCCCATTTCTTGGAAATCCAAGAAATAACCTACTAAATCTAAGTCTTCCGCTGAAGCTGAATATCGAGCGTTAGCTAATTTATCTGCTAAACTACAGTGGCTATATTTTTTATTCAAAGACTTCCACATTTTATTCTCTCAACCAATCACCGTGTATTGTAATAGTCAACCAGCCATTCATATAGCTGAAAATCCAGTTTTCCACGAACGTACGAAACATATTGAGGTATACTGCCACTTTGTTCATGAGAATATTCAGTTCAAACTCATTACTACTTCTTACATTCGATCTGCCGACCATCTCGCTGACATCTTCACCAAACCACTTGGAGCTGACCAATTTCGACGTTTAGTAAGCAAGTTGGGCATTTGGCAACTGTCACCTCCTGCTCCAACTTGAGGGGGGGTAATAATATCTTCACAAAATCCTCATGCCCACAATCAGCACCACCAATCACTAGTCTTAATATGGAAAGTAAATAAAAGAAAATTGAATCAATCACTACAGTGAGTCAACAAACTAAAGAGGGAAAGAAGAATACGTGATTGATTCCATTGTACATTTTAGTCAATATAAGTTACTTTCTTTTGACATTTTTATAGAAATAATTTTTAATTCTTTGCTGTAAATATAGTATTGTATCATTACTATATAAATGAAACTTCATCTTCTAGTCGATCACAACAAGTGAAAGACAAAACTTTAGTGTCCATTTTATGACTAATAAACCTCAGATGACTATTGTTGAAAACCCTAACAGAGATTGGAGTGGAATACCTGTCTTTGTTGAAGTGTGGATGGATGATTCTGAGCAGAGAGGAAAACCAATGAGGCCATGACTCCAATTTTGGTTCCGGAGACGAAGAGAGAATGAGAGGAGCTCTTCCGGTTAGAGTGAACCCGCGACCTCAAGCATGTTAGGTAAAGGCTCAACCACTAAGCCATGCGCTCGTTGTTGATAATATTCTCCATACATACTATATATGGCATTTTTATCTCATTTCAGATCATAAAATCTCTATATGATAGATCTAAAATGTAGTTTTTAGTATTTTATATACACCGAATTTTGTATCCCAAACTCATATCTCTAAAACGAATTATACACGTATGTATGCCGTTCCGGTTTACTGCCGAATCACGAACCGTTGACCGCATTTTTGACCGAATTAGACTTTTACAAATCCGTATAATACTCGTATGTTTACCGTTCCGTAGTATGCCGAATTCCGATTTACTAACTAGGGTTTAGATTCTTCTTTCTCTCTGCTTTGGAGTAATCAATCCTCTTAAATTTCCCCTACGCGTTTGTCCACCAGAAAATGGAGAGATTACTGTTCCTTCTCGCCAATCACTTGCCAAATTATTACCTTATGTGGAGCACAGTTTTAGCATTATTATTCAAACAGATCTGCCTGTCCGTACTCCGTAGAGCATGTTCTTTTCTTGAATAAACTATTTAATGTCCGAGTCATGACAGAGTTGGTTAGGAGTCTTATCATACTGGCCCAATGGTTCATGCATGCTCACCATGATATTGTTTGATATTAACATTCAGCTTGATGTTTTAGTGCGGCAACTAGAAACAGAATTACTTAGTTTTCGAGAATTATAAATAAAAAAAAGTGTATTTCGCAAAAAATAATACTCCTTCCGTTTTATTTTAGATAACACTTTTGTAGTTTTCATGCAGATTAAGAAATAAAGAAAGATTTGAAGATCTTCTATTTATATCCTTGAGAAAAATCTTCAAACATTAAATGCTATTAGTGCATTTAAAAATAAACTTATAGTTCTAAGAAAAAATGTATGAATGTTATTGATAGTTTTATAAAAAAATATCAAAACTTTTAAGTATTTTGGAACAAAAAAATAACCCTAAAACATCATCTAAAATAAAACGGAAGAAGTAATTAATTAATTAAATTATTATTTTTTTGCCTGTAGAGTAGCCGAAACATTACAAAGTGTCTTTATTAATCAGCAATAAATATTCGAAAATGCTTTATATCATAGGGATCCGAATATCCTATTTGGGTTACCCCTTATGTAATTATTTTATTATTTCCTAATCTAACCCTCCCTAATTAGGATTAGTTACTAATTAAGATTAGTAAAATCTTAATGATTTGGGGATATAATTAGTGTTTTTGAGTTTATTTGAAATTTTTGTGGGTAGAAGGAGGTAAAAAATTTTAGAGTATAATTTTTTTTTTTTTTGAAAATGGAAGATGAATTTGAAGAGAGACTTGCAATTTCTTTGAATCCTTGGCTCAACTACAACAACAATCATATCTTCAATCTTGGTTAATGATAACACCTCCCAATTGGAGTTATATGATGAACCAACACCCTTGGATCACGATTTTCGTGACCATGAAGAGTTATGTGAAGAACCAACTCAAGAAAGTAAACATGTTCAACATACAAGCATCCCCAACACACAGGTAATGCTTCAAAGAGGTCGAAAATTTGTTTTTTTTTTCAAACCGCCATTTCTCGTCTGAAAAGCGAGAAAACCAAGCATGCTCGTTATATGAATACCATAAGGAACCTCTATAACCGGCATTGTATTCATACAAATTGGAATGCCGGTTCAAAATATCCCTGTTGTTCAAGAACATACAAGGCGTACCATTCAAACCAAGATTGCATGCCGGTTTGAATTTTTACTTTTTACCAACCACCTAATATTGTATGGAATACTTAAACCGGCACTAACCGTACCTGACCCACCATGCCGGTTTGTGATACCGGCATATATCCTTGCATGTCGATGGTGCCGGTTTAATAGGAAAAACATACAGAAACATGTTCAACTTACATTCAAGCCTAGAATGGCATAAGCATCTTCAGGAATCAAGGTCATCTCCCCGAACGGGAAGTGCATTGTATCGGTTTCACCATGATACCTTTCGACAAAGCAATTGACGGTGATGATTCGACGGATTCAAGTAATTTTCAACCAAAGAATACAAACCCGAGTTCCTTACTAATGTTTGGACATCTTCATGTTCCATCGACAATTTCCACTCACCGCGGCTTGGTTTCGGCAAACACGCATGACCTTAGTATGATCCTACAAATAAGACATAATACGATTAAGAGATAATGTAAAAAATAAAACAATGCACATGCACAAAATAAAAAATACTTACATAAGTTTGAAAGATTTGTACGAGCCCAAGAGTTCTTGTATCCAAAGAGTACTTTCGGTTCCGGAGCTTGACCCCAAATTTTACCATCATCGCGGTCGGGTATCATGTCATCAATGTGAGGAAGGTGACAACCTTTAACTTTGTGTTTGCCCTTGCCCTTGCCTTTTGTTGGTTGTTGACTAGTCTCACCAACTTCGGTTTGGATTTCTAATTGACTTGGGGGAACATCATCATCTTTATCCTCAATGTCCCCTTCATCATTCTCATCGTTCACAAATGTACCTTCACGGATTCTAAGTGCATTACGTTCACCACCACTCTCCCAATCTAACCCTCTTGTTTGAAACCCCAAACGCTTCTTGCGACCCGCATCTATCCGGGGATGCGAGGACCGGGAGTATCAAGACCGTCCTTTCTCCTTTTTTTTAGTGAGAATAGGACCTTTATTTTTCCTCGATACTTTGGCTTTTGACCTATAACATAAGCAAACGAAACAAACATAAGAAAAGTCATCACAGTTTGTAAACCGCCATTGAAATTTTAAAACGTAACATGTACTTTGGCATATATGTTCAAATATCGAGCATGCGGTTTTTGCTTTTTCTTACTAAATGTTTCAAGTGTCAAACCTAAGATACACGAATTGAACTACGTGATCTAGGTATTTCAAAACTGCAATGACGAAACCTAGATATAATGCCCGGTTTTTCAGTTTTTATTCTGTGTTTTTTAGTTGACTACTCAGGAATAGCCTTCAACCCAATTGAATGCCGGTCCTAAAATCTAATTTTCAGGAACTAAAGCCGGTATGGTGTTCAACTACTATAAACGCATAGGTATAGATATTTCAGTTGAGGAAGTTAAACGGCTTGGTATTCAAACTAAGATTGAATGCGGTTTCTCTCGCAACTCAGAGTTTCAAAGCAATTTTGGTGATTCTAACCTAAACCCATGGCTACAAATCGATTCAAACATTCATAAATGAGCTAAAAAAACACTTACCTTCTCGGAGAAGCCATGATTGGTTGATCATCCGAGTTGGATGCTTCGTCCTCTTCTAGTTCTTGAGCAATGTTCTCGATTCGTTGTTCATGTGTTTGTTGAGCAATCGATTTAGTGTTCCGTTTTGCTTTTGATTTCTTTCGTGGAGGCATGGTTATGGTAGGTTAGTCAACGAAAAAAATTTTGATTCAACGATTAATCGTCGATGAAGAATGAACGATGAAGAAGACGATGCAGAAAAAAATAAATTCAAAACCTAACCCTATCAGGTCTTGATTTGAGAAGGGGATATATGATTTTGGGTTTTGATTTTAATGTTTAGTAGAAAGGGCAAAATAGTAATTTCATAATGTTTTTTTAATTAATGACTTTATATCCCAAAAAGTTTGCTCCAAATGTTTCCCTTGTGGCGTGTCGTCACATTGGTGGCCCAACTCAATGCTAATGTTCCGCCTGCTCCAGAACCATAGAGGAGACGCTGGGGAAAATAGTGGGGGTGTGAGCGGGGTACGTAGCAGTGTCGATACATATTTGTGCATAAATGTTAAAAGGACGATGTATATAGCAACTGCCACTTATTTTCAATTCACCACATTTTAACCAACTATAGGTGTCCTGGTGACAATTCCGCTGCCATTGACCCAGATCCAGACCCTTGTGCACCTGAAATCCTCTTGCACAAATGTTCCTTCTAACACGACAGTCGCACTCACAATGTTAGCATTTTCTGACTTGATAGTTGCAGCGGCAGTGTCTCCATCAATCCCAACTAGTTCCGGCCATGAACTCTTGACGCTAAATTGCAAGTATATCTACCGAACGAGATCAATCACCGAATTAGGGGAGTCAAATTAACACGGTAGGGGAAAAAAAATACAAACGATAGGATTCTTGGACATATTTTACCTTTGCATATTGATGCCATTATCCTTTTCTCTATCGCTTCTTGATAACAAAGCCTTCACCCTTAATTCTTAAGGTTTCTTATCCATGTGACATGAAGCTGATATTAGAGCAGCCAGGGCAGGTCTTGGTCAGACGCATATCATTTAGAAAGTGGTAACCACTGACCAGGACCTCATCAACAGGATTACAACAATAGATTTCAACTCATAAGCCTAGCCATGAGTTTGTAGATAACACACATTTCATATACAGCTTCATGTTAGCTAAGTGACTGACCGAGATCCCAGCAGTGAACATAAGGTACGTCAGTACATCCCATTGTGATTGCTTAATTTTGGGAAACTAACAAATCGAAATTCAAAACCTGTTTGAGCATACCAATACCTGCATTGTCTATACGAACATCAACAAAGTATAGCTAATTGAATCTGAATCCATTTTACAGAAACAAAAATATTCAAAAAAAACTTATGAAGCTATGCTACCTCAATTCGGTCTACTTAATGCCCATCAAATGTAACAAGGTTTCTCACCGAAAATTTCGTAAGGGGACAAAAAGAGGCTTAAAAAGAAATTTTTCCTAGAACACTAG
This sequence comes from Papaver bracteatum, assembly GCA_023529315.1. Lineage (NCBI taxonomy): Eukaryota > Viridiplantae > Streptophyta > Magnoliopsida > Ranunculales > Papaveraceae > Papaver > Papaver bracteatum. Next base: position 849,020 of record JAJJWX010000376.1, read on the forward strand.
TTCATGTGGTTTCATGCCAGACTTGAGGGAAAATCTTGCGGCCATATAGGTCTTCAAAGCAACTTCCCCAATGGCCTTCAACAATGAAGCATCTAAAGCCTTTTGGTCATCCTTCTTATCTTGTGGGAGGTTGTTCTTCTCCTTTTTTTTTTTCCCAGATTCAAAAAACTCTCATCACCCTTCTTACTATTCTTCTATTATGTTGCCTCGGTGAAGTACTTGTCATCGAACTTACCACAATTAACCCCTGAGATATCAACCTTGGTGGCTGCTAAAGAAGTAATACCCAGTCCCAGTCTAAGGGAAAATTGAGTCCATTTGAGCAAGAGTTATATTAGTCTGATACGTTAAAAGAAAATTTGTGACTCATAAAAGATCCATGGAAAACAGTTCAACAAGTAACAAGAACTTATCTATGATACCTTAATTAAGCTCTTGGAAGTGATCTTACCTTACTCTTAAATAAAGTTCATTTGCATATTTGAAGAAGTTGTTGGAAGTACTCTTAGATTCCCCTTAAATCGCCTTACTTGACTCCTATTATCAAGTGAGTCACCAGTAGACCGAAAGAACAGATTCACTTTCTCCAAAACTGTCGAATTTTTCAGCAAAAACCTCAGAAATTTGACTTCATTATCACATCCTTCCACCTCTCTAATCTCGACAACCTTGAGGTGAGTAAACATGCACGCCAATGAGAATTCTGCTTCCCAATCATCTTCAACGTCAGCCAAATTCGACTATATCCAAGCAATTACAAGCAAATGGTAAATCACTTGGTATCAGAAAATAATAGTTTAACATAAAACACAAAATGAAGTGACGACAAACAAGAAAGATGTTGTATTAGAACATTTAAGTTGATGGCAATCTCAACATACACTCTGAATGATTGTGCAACAATTCTAATAACATTTAAGTTGTATTAGAACTTAGAGATTAAGAACTGTTATAAAGACATGTTGCAATAAATCAAATACGAAGAGTTTGATGAATTGTTACCTCCTTTGATTTAAGATTTAGAATTATTATAATAGGAGATATCTTGAGTAGGTACGCTATTGAACGCAAGCAGCCTCTTGTAAACCTCATTTCCAGCTCCAGAATTATCAAATTACACAATTGAGGAGGTGGATATAATGTGCCAGGAGCTTGTACGAGAACCTTGAGAAAGAGTAAGCATAAATTTATTTTTGAGTAAAAATTGAAGCAAAATTCAACAAGGCTAAGTAATATATGTAAATCAAATCTATTCAAGTAAGATACATTTAGGTTTGAATTTTCGTATACACAACTAGCATAAAGTTTATTTAATTAAAAAAAAGAAAGAAAAGAACTCATACCTCAAGGAACCCAGCTGATAGTTTCAGGTGTTGCACGCTATGAACTGCTCCTAGAAATTTCATCATACGTTTAGCAAACACTTCTTTTTTCTCCGCAGGCAGCTCAGAATACGTTTCTGCAGTTTCATCTTCTTCTTTTTCTCTTAGTCTCATTTTAAATCGAGCACTTACTAGAGAGGAAAGGTTTTCAAGAGAAAAACTTTCTATCATGAAGCCTGAGCACAAGTAGTGTTTGAGGTTTGGAGTAGATATCTTGTCACTGTAAGTCAGAAATAGATCATCCGGACTAAGATGTTTATGATGATTATCTAATACCGTAAAAGTGCCAAGCCTTTGAGAATCAATAACGATACTCCTCTGATTGCAAGTGTGTATATGACACTGTTGTATGGTTGCCTCTTCCATAAGTGGACAACTTGAGAAAAGCCTTTGTAACTCTAAATTAGAGATTGAGATTCCTCCAAGCCACAGTTTTTTTATTTGAGGTAAACTCAGCGACGACTTTGGTAGAATAATATCTATACCACCAGCACCAGCACCAAGCAATATAAGAGCCAAACTCTTCAATGATTTACAATTAAGGAGTTCATAAGGAATGTCATACGCCAAGTTATGAATGTAAGCACCATTTATATCTAGGTGTTGAACATTATAATTTACAGCTGCAAGGATCCATCTATTAAGTGTTTGTATTGAAATATCATCTAATATAATAAACCCCAGATCAATCCTCTGTATATCAGAGTCATCGCGGATCAATCCTCTATTACATAACTGTTTTTTGTATTGAACCCAAAAAAGTTGCTTCGCCCAAATATTTAACTTCTGCAGCAGAAGGATCTGAAGCCACTCCATAAACAGGCTTTGCTCCTCCGGTGAGTCCTGTATGAGAAATCCAAATCAGTCAAGTGCCAATCTTATAATTCGGAAAGAACATCATATTGCTCAGCCTGTGATCTTTTAATGTTCATCAATATATAGGGGATTGATTTATTGTTAAAAAAATATACACTATTTGGTGTCATTGATAAGTTTATCAAGATCTAACTTCTAACCATCGAAAGCTATGGAAAATCTTCATTTTCATATATGTTACCAAACACTAATTGCAATTTTTGTCCAGTTTAGAACAAAGAGACAGTCACTAAGGTTGTAAGTATATATTTCCGTCTCCAATCCCCTGTCCCAATTTGAGGATAATTGTGCTTTTTGAGCCAGAGTATATAGTTTGGACTCCATTAGGAAAATTTATGTGTCGTGAAAGATCTATAAGAAATAGTTCCGAAAGTTAAAAGAATTTATCTGTAAAACATGAATTAAGCTATTGGAAGTGGTCTTACCTTAGTCTAAAATTAATTAAGTGCATTTGAATATTTAAAGAAGCTGTTGGAAGTACTCTTAGATTTCTCTTAAATTGCCTTGCTTGTCTCTTGTTATCAAGTGAGTCACCAGCAGACCGAAAGAACAGATTCACTTTCTCCAAAACCGTCGACCTTTTCAACAAAAACCTCAGAAAACGGAGTTCATTATCGCATCTTTCCACCCCTCTAATCTCGACAAACTTGAGGTGAGAAAACATGCACGTCAATGAGAATTCCGCTTCCCAAGCATCTCCAACGTCAGCTATATTCGACTATAGCCAAACAATAACAAGCAAATGATACTCATATACTACCAAAAAACAATAGTTTAACATAAATGCAAAATGAAGTGACAAATGAACTACTTGATCGCAATCTCAACATACACTCTGGATGATTTGTGCAGCAATTCTAACAGCATTTAAGTTGTATTAGAATTTAGAACTGCTATAAAGACATATTGCAGCAAATCAAATACAGAGAGTTTGATGAATTGTACCTCCTTCGATTTAAGTTTAAGAACTTCCAAAATAGGAGATATCTTGAGTATGTATGCTATTGAACGCAAGCTGCATCTTGTAAACCTCATTTCCAGCGTCAGAATTACTAAATTACACAGTTGAGGAGGTTCAGGGTATAATGTGCCAGGAGCTTGTAAAAGAACCTAGAGAAAGAGTGGGTAGAAAATTCATTATATAAAACTGAAGCCAAATCCAATAAGGCTAAGTAGAGTAAATCAAATATATTCGAGGAAGATAAATCTTGGTTTGGATTTTCATTTCAACTAGGAAAAAACTTAATTTATGTAAAAAAGAAGTGCACACACCTCGAGGAACCCATATGATAGTTTCAGATGTTGCACGTTATGAACCGCTTCTATGAATTTCATCATACGTTTAGCAAACACTCCTTTTTCCTCATCGGGCAGCTCAGAATATGCTTCTGCACTTTCATCTTTTTCTTTTTCTCTTAATCGCATTTCAAGATGAGCTCTAACAAGAGAAGAAAGGTTTTCTAGATAAAAACCTTCAGTCATGAATCCTATGCAGACAAAGAGTTTGATATTTGGAGCAGATATCTTGGTAGTGTAAGTCAAAGAATGATCTGGCGAACCAAGATTTGTATGGCGATTGTCGAATAGTCCGAAACTTTGAAGGCTGTTAGAATCAATAGTGATACTACTTTGATTGTTCATCTGTATATCACATTCGAGTACGGCTACTGTAGGTGTAAATTATCCACAGATCTAGGTGGCGACCTCCTAGACCCAGGGTACCCAAATACGAAGAAACGCGAAGTATAGAGCAAAGATTAAAGAGCGCGAGATTTAAGGAAGCCACGTGGATCGGGCGTAATAATGTCGGACAAGACTTGACCCAGACTTCTGATAAAGCTGACAAGATAAGGCGTGACGGGACAAACGAGGAGCTACAGTCAAACAGGCAAGAAAGTATGGAACACATCGGCTAATCATAAGGGCGACTATCGAGACAGCCGACCTCGCGTCAACAGAGGACCATAAGAGATCGGCTCGAATGAAATACGGGCGAAGAGTCAAGATGCATCGACCGTTCAAGGCGACGTGATTCGGCCCGATCACAGAACATCTAATTAGATGTAACAGGATCAACACTCTAACTTGGTTGTATAAACTTTCTCCTATAAATAGAGGGACTTGTATTCTAGAAAGGCAGGTTGTAATTGGAGGAGGAAAGAAAAGAGAGAGAAACTCGAGTTGATATTAGAGAGAAGTGAGTGAGAAATAAGTTCATCTTGTAAGGAAATCCACGAAAGAGCAACACCTTTGTAACACCTTGGATTAATAAGATTCATCATTTCACCCCCGTGGACGTAGGTAATCATACCGAACCACGTATATCTTGTGTTCATGGTTGAGTGTTTACTTTCGTTTGAGAAGAGTAGCATGTTTCTATCCTTTGGATGTAGTTTGTAGTAAAATACATCTACATTCTGGCGCCGACTAAGGGGACACGACTAAGATCTCCGGATACCTTGCCATTAAAGTCTTCAGAGACGATCAACAGCTCCTCAATACACGTTAATGTGTTGGAGTAGAAGCTACGATGAACTCTGTTGGCCGAAGTAATGGTTGTTTTGAGTCATTTATTGAACATTTAGAGTCAGAGTAGTAGCAGCGTCTTCTTAGCGTCTTCAACAGTTTGATCAACAGAGAAACTTCACAAGCTCACCAGCGACTAACAGTTCGGGTTAGAAGCTACGTGAAGAATCTGTTGAAGGGACGACTGTTTGTTCTTGATAGTTGTGTGTCTGCTAGCGTTAAGCGAGTTGTTTCTAGCTGCGGTAAAAAGTCGGGTGCTCGGAGTTACCAAAAGTTAGCGTTTTAGGTGTTTCACCGTGTAATGAATTGTCGACCTTGCATAAATTTTTAGCCGGCGGTATAGCGTTAGTCGTCGGAAGGGTCATGATTAAATCTCGAGAAAGTGGAGTTTGTACAAGTTTAAATTGATTCTAGGTGTTACTTGCCGTACTTTTTGAGCATCACGTGCATAAGGTCAATGATTTGGAGCATGTAGAATAAAGGACAAACTAACTTAAATGCATAGGTCGAGTACAGAGAGCGACGTCGTACGGACCGATAGTGACGGAGAAGTGAGTTCAGCTACAGATTCAGCATAAGACCAAAATAGGATAGACGGAACCCACATGTTAACCAAAGTTGACTCCCGCACGAGAATGATAGTCGTAGAGTCGAACGTATTGCCTTTTTTGTCTTAGCTTTTTTGTTAGAAAAATCAGGTCGAAGTAAGGGGTTCTTTTCTGTATTTGCTGACGTAGGGACGGGCGATACTCGGCTTATCACGCGACGTGACTAATGGATAGCACTTCAGGGACGATAAGGATGTTGAGGAATCACACAGTCACTAGCAGAAACATGCAGGCAGGGATAACGGGGCCGAGGCAAGGGGACAGTCGACAACCGCCGCCCGAGGAATCTCATGCAGCTGCACGAGGGATGCCTGTTGTAGACGAGGAAGTAGATTTGGGGCGGGACGATAACACCTTACCTCTGCACCAGATTATACTAACTCAGAGAAGAGTCGATCAAATCGATGGACTCACAGCTTCAGACACCGATGACGATGAGGAAGCACTTGCAGAGCGAGCTCAAAGGCAATCGACGAGGCGACAAATTGAATACCAGGAAGCTTTGGGAAGGGAGCAAGAGCGTCTTAGGCAGGTTAAGTTGGGGCGAGCAATAGCAAGTGACATAGGCCCAACAATCGTTCAAGCTGTCGACCGTATAACCAATCCAATACCGCCCCCACCACCCACGTCAGCACCATTACAACCTCGGCCACACCAACCCAATGGACATTCCAGTCATGAGAGTACGAACCCGACATTGCTGGCCATTTTGGAGAGTCAGAGGAGACAAGAAGCGACACTGAGGGAACTCCAGCAGCGGAATTTAGCCTTGGATTATGAGAACTACCAACTGAGGAACCAACGGACCAGATCAAGAGGGTCGTCAAGCCGAGGAACATCGGGTTATCGCGGCCGATTCGATCACTTGCCACCCATGATGGGGCCGAGTAACATTAATCAGCCCGATCAGCCACCATTACCTCCGGTACCCCCGACGCAGAGATATGGACCACCCGAGGACTCTTCCACCGATGAAGAAAGGCGAGGTAGGGACGGGCGACAAGATCAGATAACTAAAGCCAAGCTTAAGGAGTTGGAAGAAAAAATCAAGGAACTTTCGGGTGGAAGCGAAGAGAATAAGTTGGCCGAGATTATGAGTGAAGCCGAGAAAACACCTTTCTCTCAAGAATTGGAACACATGCCGTTCCCACCTAAGTGCACTTTACCTTCATTCCCCTCTAGATTTGATGGAACTTGCGATGCGATCGAACACCTTAAGATGTATACCATGTTACTGATCCAATGGAGAAGTAACCCGGTAGTTATGTGTAAATTCTTTCCAGCTAGTTTGGAGGGCGAGGCGCGAGATTGGTTTTATTCGCTCGCACCTGGTACGATCAACGGGTACGATGCGCTAGTCGAGGCCTTCCTTGAGACATATATATATAACAGTAGACCTCGGCCAAGAATGAACAAGCTGTTTACTCTCGCCCGAAGATTCAGAGAGCCATTAAGAACCCTGACCGACAGGTGGAGGAAACTATGTACTGAAATTGGGAAGGTACCGGTGGACCAAGCCATCTTTGGGTTTGAAAACGCGCTGGGGAGATCGGACCCCATTTGGATTGCCATGTTTTCTGAAAAGCCTAAAACCTTAAAGGAGATGAGAAGAATGCAAGAACACTACATCGCCTTGGAAGAAATTCAGGCCGAATCAAGAGATAGAGGGGTACAATAAGCTGATCTTGAAGTCAGATCGAAACTAAAACGGTCACGGACGACCATATCAAAGCGATCGAAAAAATATCGGACCCTCCCCGAGGAGCAGTGAGAAGAGGGAATGGATGGCCAAAGGGAAGAAGCCAAAGCAGGAAGCCCGATCGTATACCCCACTAAACGCTTCTTTGGAAGAGGTGTTCAAGGAAGTTGAGAAGAGGAGCGACATCAACTACCAAAGATCGAGGGGGTACGGTTCCAAGAGACCCGAGATCATCCCGAATACTGTCACTACCATCAGTATAGGGGCCATTCCACCAATAACTGTCGAGAGGTGAAAGATATTGTTCAACACCTCATCCGCGATGGATATTTGAGGCAGTATGTCCGTCACCCCCTTCGGCCGGAAGCAACACCCGATGCGCCAGTTCATCAAGTCTTCATCGATAGGGTGAACCAATTCATAAGCACCATTTCACATTCGGCTATGCAAAACTACACTCTCGGCCCAGTAATCACCACTAGGATCCATAAAAGGGATCGTGACGGTAAAGAGATATTCAGCGTAGCCAAGTACCTTCCCATGGAACCCTGGATGACGGTGCCCATATCGTTCTCTGCTAAGGATGTCTCAGCAAACGGACAGGCACACAACGATCCATTGGTCATCACGCTACTGATTGAAAAGTGGGGAGTAAGAAGGATTCTTGTGGATAGCGGAAGTTCGGTCGAGGTGCTGTTCTACGACACGTTCATAAGAATGAAACTCTCAGACAATATGCTCGTCCCATCAACATATCGCATCTACGGCTTTAACGGAACGGTAACCATCCCAAAGGGCGAAGTAACTTTAAGAGTTTCAGATGGTGGTGGCTACCTCGACACACTAACCACTTTCTGTGTGGTCGACGTCGCTTCACCTTATGAGGCCATTATCGGGCGCCCATGGGTTGCTGGGATAAAGGGAGTAGCATCGGCCTACCATCAAAGGTTAAAGTTCCCAACCTGCAAGGGAATAACGGAAGTTGTGGGCGACTCCCATGCGGCACGACAATGCATGAAAGTTGATATAGAAATAAATGAGGAACGGCGAGATCGGCAAAGGCAAGAAAAGAACAAAGAAAAGGAAGTGAAGGCAGCAAAAGAATTGGAGGAGGCGATTTCTCAAGCGGTCCTGGCACACGAAACGTGAGAGCAAGGTCCTTTATAGCAATTAAAGGAAGCGTCCCCAGTCAGGGATACCAAATCAAACTTCTCGACAGTCGAGCCGACTAAAGAAGTAAACTTGGGAACGATAGAAGAACCTAAAGTAGTGAGGATCGGGGCATTGCTATCGGACGAACAAGCCAGTAAACTCACGACGTTATTAAAAGAAAACCTGGAGGCATTCGCTTGGGAAGTGCATGATTTGGAGGGTATTGACCCGAAGGTCTGCTGTGACCACCTAAAAATTGATCCGAAATTCAAACCGGTTAGAAAAAAAATGAGGCGTATCGCGCCAGAATTGCAAGCGGCGGTCGAGGTCGAGCTGAAGAAGTTACAAGAATCCGGAATAATAAGGAAGTCCCACTATCCACAGTGGATATCTAACATGGTCATGGTACCGAAAAAGAAAGGTGGAGTCTGAATATGTATTGATTTCAGCGACTTGAACAAGGCCTACCCGAAAGACAGCTTCCACCTTCCCAGTATAGATCAATTAGTAGAATCAATAGTGGGATATGAGGTGATGACTTTAATGGACGGATACATGGGATACAACCAAATACCACTGGCGCCCGAGGACCAGGAACACACCTCCTTCTTCACGCCAAGAGGATTGTATTGTTACACTAAGATTCCATTCGGACTTAGGAATGCCGGGGCTACGTACCAGAGATTGGTAGGCGACATGTTCGAAGACAAGATTCACGATACCATAGAAGTTTACGTGGATGACATGTTAGTTAAGAGTCGGAAATCAAAAAACCACGTCCGAGACCTGCGAGAGATCTTTCAAACAATGAGGAAACACAAGATGAAGATTAATCCTGCCAAGTGCGACTTCTGGGTCACGTCGGGGAAATTCTTGGGTTACATCATCACTCCCAGGGGAATAGAAGCATATCCCGAGAAGGTACGAGCCGTCCTTGACATGCCATCTCCCGCGACGGTGAAAGACGTGCAGAAACTAAATGGTTGCATAGCCGCATTGGGGCGATTTGTGTCACTATAATCGGACAAATGCAAGGCTTTTTACGACATCTTGAAGAAAGGAGAAAAATTCAGATGGACGGACGCAAGCGAAGAAGCTTTTCAAAGTATCAAGCTACATCTATCTAGCCTCCCAGTTCTTCAAAGCCCTGAGCCGTCAGAAATTCTCACTTTATACTTAGGCGCGACACCCTATGCCATAAGTGCGGTATTGGTCAAAACAGAGATGGGCGGAAAATCCGGTATACTTCGCCAGCAAAACTTTAAGTCCGGCCGAGAAGAACTATACTAGAATGGAGAAGATGGTGCTCGCGCTAGCCTTTGCTGCCTCTAAACTACGAACATATTTTCAAGCTCATCGAATACGGGTGCTCACCAAATCACCTATCGAAGCGGTCTTGGATAGTGCTGGGCGATCAGGGAGAATCTCCAAGTGGGGAGCCATAATCAAACAATATGATGTGATATACGAGACAAGAACCGCGATCAAAGGACAAGTAGTGGCCGATTTCTTGGCATACTTCCCCCTCAGTGATGAAGACGAGGTAGAAGATATACCAGGAATGACAGAAGAACAAGAGGGGCCGGCGGACCTGCTAGCCGCCAGCAGCCCAACACGATGGGAAGTATTTGTTGATGGGGCATCTAACAAATACGGATCGGGTCTCGGGTTGGTGTTTACCACGCCAAAGGGGAGGAAGATTGTGCATTCGTTCATGTTAGAATTCAAGGCGACGAACAACGTCACCGAATATGAGGCGGTGATCCATGCCTTACGGATAATTTTGGAAATGGGGTTGCATGAGGTTCGACTGACTAGTGACTCTCAACTGGTGATCCGGCAAATTACGGGCCAATACGCTACACACGATCCGGTGCTGCAAAAATATTGGGAGCTCGCCCAATTTTACATCAAGCAAATCCCAGATATTAAATTCCGCCACATCTGCCGAAAGGATAACAAACACTCGGACGCTCTATCGTACATCGCCTCACAGTTAGTAGACCCGAGCATTGAAGGGATACGTGTTATGAGGCTACTTAACCCGTCTATCCCTGAAACACCAGAATCACGGATCGAGGTGGCCGTTAACACAGCCGAGAGATACAAAGAAGGCGACTGGAGAAAGCCGATACATCAATACTTAGAGACGGGTGAGCTACCTAAGAGTCGGCCCGAGATGAACAATATCAAAATTAAGTCGGGCGCCTACGAGTTAAGGGAGGGGATCTTATATCGGAAATCCTACCTAGGGCCACTCCTACGATGCTTAAGCAGGGAAGAAGGCCATATAATCCTACACGAGCTACATTATGGGGCGGCCGGAAATCACATCTCGGGAAGAAGCTTATCGGCTAAGGAAAAAACAATGGGCTACTTTTGGATGTATATGAACGAGGACGCAAAGCAAATGGCAAGATCTTGTGAAGAGTGTCAGCGTTTCGGGAAGAAAATCCATGCTCCCGGCGTACCGTTAAACTCAATCATAAGTCCGTGGCCTTTTGATAAATGGGGAGTGGACATTGTCGGGCCGTTACATGTAGGAACGGGGCAAAGGAAGTATTTGATCGTGGCTACGGATTATTTTACCAAGTGGGTCGAGGCGGCACCACTGAGGCATATTCGAGACAAAGATGTTTTTAAGTTTATTTGGGAGCATATCATTTGTCGCTTCGGGGTCCCGGCTGCCATCGTCTCTGATAATGGAAAACAACTACATGGCGAGAACATTGATCTTCTATTTAACACTTACAACATCAGGAAGAGCAAAGCTACCCCGATTTACCCCCAGTGTAATGGGAAGGCCGAGATCACTAATAAGACCATCGCTGATAACATGAAGAAGAAACTGTACGGGGAATATAGCAACTGGTGCGAGGAATTATATATCGTCCTATGGGCATACATAACCACACGATGGGAAGCTACGGGATTCTCCCCGTTTATGCTTACCTACGGAACCGAGGCGATTCTACCAACAGAAGCAATGATACCTACCATAAGAACCGAAGCGTGGAGGCGAAACGTGTCGTCCGATCTGATCTTGGCTAAACTCGATGACTTGGAAGAAACAAGAGAAATGGCGCTACAAAAAATGGAAAATTATCAAAGGAGGTTACAACGGGAGTACAACAAGCGCGTTCGACCAAGAGAGTTTAATCCCGGGCAGCAAGTATTGAAGATTCTAGCTGAATGGGAGCGCGACAAAAAAGGCGGAAAACTAGCACCAAAGTGGGGTGGGCCATATATAATCGAATCTAAGGCGGGTGAGGGATCGTATCGACTACTGCGACTTGACGGAACAAGAGAGCTCAAACCATGGAACATCCGATTCCTGAAGCTCTACCATCCTTGACGGGCGATGCGGAAAAAACGGTAAGCAAACGTGTCTTCTATCTATGTGAAACCGTGAGGGGTATGGGATAGGGCGCAAGCGACTAATGGTCATTCGTACTCGGGGCAATGCCAGTGTGGAAGTGCCGAGGTGACTTACACTCGAATGGTCATTCGTACTCGGGGTAAAACCAGTGTGGAAGTGCCGAGGTGACTTACACTCGAATGGGCATTCGTACTCGGGGCAACGCCAGTGTGGAAGTGCCGAGGTGCCTTACAGTCGCCTGGCTATTCGAACTCGGGGCAGTGGCAGTGTGCAAGTGCCGAGGTAGCCTAAGGGTTCTGGTGGTTGGAAACCAGTTCCAAAGGTTGTTTAGACGCGAGGTCTACTCAGATAGGTGGCCTACTTACATCTGACAGGTCACCACCATCGCAAGTGGGCGTGTCCACTTGCCCGAGATCGGTTGGTCGATAACCACTCGGGATTGTCGAGCCTAGAATTAGGATGACTGGTACCCTTCCACTGAATCCAAAGAGATAGTGATGAGATACCCCAATCAGGACATGGCATAGGGCCCGATGACCCTCCTTGTTGGGTGTGTTCGACAGAAATGGTTAGAGTTCTAACATATAAAAACAACAATTGCAGGGCGTAACACAAGGAACAAAGGCGAAACGAATAGCGTCGTGCGTTAATCAACAAACGGTCGGGGCAACACGCGGAACAAGAAACAAACCGACGATGTCGTACAACAACCAACACCCAGATGAGCAGTATACAAAACGAAAACTACATCGATCGCATGGTACATCAATCAACAATTGCCGGAATAAGATAACAAACAGAAGCTAAATCGGTAACACCAAGCGTCTGATAACAAAGTACGAAAAAGTAACACGCGGACATACGAAATAAAAAGCTTAGCGGAAATAAAACAAACTTCGGTGACGCAGCACCCCCATTAAAACAAACAGTGTATAAGAAATAAAACGGGGATAAGTGTTCAGAGCGATTTACAACCCGATAGAGGGGGAAACATAGTGAAACAGCACCACAAAAAGAAACGTTAAGCCTTGGGAGGAGCTGCGCCGGCCTTCCTCTGCGCGACCTCGAGCCGCTTCTTCTCCACCCAGTCCATAATACCCGACTCAACTTTCTGGTCTAGCTCCTCCACATGGGCAGCGCGTTCATTCTCGAGTTGTTGAGTAATCTGGGAAGCGTTTTCCTCAGCTTCAGCTAACTTGGAACCCAGATCGACCTCGACTTGTCTCAATCGGCGAACCTCCAGATCCAGCTCCCGAGAGCGCTTCTTCTCGGCTATAAAATCACAAAGATAGAGTGTTATTCATCGGGCACGATTTAACATTTTTGCAAGAAGAAGGCGCAATCTAGATCTAAAAGAACGGCCTCAACACATCGTATAAGAGATCTGACAGGGCGGGAAACACCGACTGAAGCGACTCTATCGACTTGGACAACTCATCCTCGGCCTGGGACAACTTCATGGTTAGTTAGTTATAGTGTTGCTCGTTGAACTCGTTACTGGGGCAATACTTCTTATGTTCACTCCATTCGTCCCTTAAACGATTGCACGACATTTGGAGTACGGAAAGCAGCGATCTACTCCACTCTAAATCGCCCATTACTTTATCGAATTCACTCACTCGACCCAGCAAATCGCTATTAGCTCACTCCACCAAATCTTTATCCCTCAATATTCTTCGGCGGTCCTCATGAAGGTCTCGATTCTGCAATTGTAGAGCGTCTATCCTTTGCTCCAAACTCGTGGCTAAGGAAGTTTTTTCAGCAGCAAGGCGTTGAGAGGACCCCAAGTGAGCCCGCAAGTTATCCATCTCGGCAGGATCATAATCGAAACGGCGATGTCGTTCTAACTCGTCCTCAAGTCTTGCAATTTCCTCAGTTTGACGGTCTATTTTGTCATCTTTGTTCAACATTCGCTGACGAAGATTTTCCACCAGGCCCTTCTCAATATCCCATTTTTTCTTCATAATCTTAAACTTCGAAGTAGCGTCTATACCTATACTAGATACCTCGGCTAAGAAGAAGGATACCCGACTCAGGATACTGGAACGATAAACTCAATCAACACAAGTTAAGAAGGATCAAATACCTTGAGCGTCGGCAAGCTTGATCTCCAGCTCATTCGCGCGACTCCTCTCATTCTGAAGTTGAAGTTGGAGAGATTCTATCAACTGCTTATCTCGAAGGCGATTGGCAGCATCCAAGCGTACGCGATTCATAATCTAACACAAATAGCTTAACTCATGAGCAACACTACGAGAAATAAATCGGAAGCGGAGCATAACCATACAGAAGCGACTTGCTCACCAAAATGTCAAGTGTCAGGGCGATGTCGCCGTAGCGGGGCACATCATTCAGCATTTCTTCATCTGTGTACTTCACGAAGTTGGAGGAAGTAAGCGCGCCCAAGGAGTTCATAATCGGTCCAGGGACAATAAAGGAAGTTTCAGCACTAGAAGACGATCCCTCAGTAATCCGGGGCACACAAGGAAGCTCTACCGGAACACTAGTAACAACCTTCTCTATGACGGGCGTCTCCGATGGCTCCTGCTGGTCGCCCACACCTCGTTCACCGCCTTTGTCACCCGGCACAGTCTCTCCAAATAGCTCATCCTCATCGGAAAGATCAATGATGGGGCCCGTTTTCGGCGGTGGCTTAGCAATTTCTTTACCCCTACCAGGATTACGCCTAAGCGGAGTAGGGTCGACATCGTCAGCATCATCATCATCATCGCGCCTTGGGTGTTTCTACACAAGTGTCTCGTCAGAACATGTGAAGGCAAAAAACAGGGGCAAGTACATGTACTTATAAGGAAATCATTATGTTTGTTACCTTCCCCTGGTCTTCCTCAACCCTTGTGCCAGCACCCCTTTTCCTCGACCCGATAGTTTTTGTGGAGCCGACCTGAGATTTTTAAACAACAACAAATGACTAACTGACGCCCGAAGCTAGCAAGATAAAAATCAAGAAAAGCGCATACCTTATCAGCCTTGTCATCATTAACCACCCAGAAAGAATAGGGCTCGACGGGAAAAGTAGGCAACGAGAAGTCACCATGAAGGATCGGACCTCGGACTAGAAGCGGAACTCGGGGATAAATTGGGTCATTAGAATGACGGGCTCGCTTGTTGGAACCATGGCCAATGGGATCGGCATCCAGCATCATCCTTTCAACACCCTCGGGCATAGTTTTGACACGATGGGGACTAGCAGCAAAACCGGCAAGTTCTCCTAAGCTGGAAGTACCAGCTCGATAGTTAACAAGGAAATTGGCAACGATATACTCAGGAGCGTCCTCGGGCTTGTAGGTCGACCACTCGGCAGTAGAACCATGACCATCGCGGCGATCCCTCCACTCGTTCATAATTCGAAAAGTATTGTCAGTCCATTGAGCTAAAGCACGAGAAGGCCGAATCTGGGACAAAATCTCGTAATAAAATGGGCTATCAGGGTTGTATAAGGGAAGACGAAGGCCCAGTTCCAGCCGACCCAAGGTGATGACCACACAATTAGCCGATTGCTCGTGTTTCTTCATATCGGTTTTCTTCAAACTACCTTTTCGGCCCGAGAGAAGGGTCACTTCGTAATTTTGAAGATCGTACTTCTCCTTCAACTGCTCAATGAACTCTTCATCAGAAAGATCCTTCACCCTTTTCTCGGACCTGCACGAAATAGATGGAGAGCTATCAGCAAAAATAGATTTTATCGCGCGATCATCATACCTAGAAGGGCTCTCAAGAAAAAACAGAGAAGAAAGGGGGGGAACATCAAACTCGGAAAAAACGTCATCAACAGACCTCTTTTCAGCCATGGAAGGAGAAGAAGCCATTAACAAAGATAGTACAGAACTCGGTTCCCAGCAAAGAAAGACGAGGCGATAGCAGCTACTGTATCGGTCGGTGAGGAGAAAACGACGAACGAAAACCAAGAAAGCTAGGGTTTTTGGAGAAGCGCAAAATGTGAAGAAACTTGGGAGAAAACCACAGTAGATGAACAGAGAAAGAAAGGGTAAAGAAGAAGAGGGAAGAAAGGAGCGGGCTATTTAAAGAAGAAGAATTGTAACCGACGCCGACGGTTACCAGTCATAAAGTGGAGTTAGTGGGACGCTGCATGGAGGGATTCAAGGCATGAGCGAAGACATGGGCGGTTAAGACGATGTTCTTCCACTCGTGCCTCCCACACGAGTGGAAGAAGGGGCATAAATGTAGGTGTAAATTATCCACAGATCCAGGTGGCGACATCCTAGACCCAGGGTACCAAAATACGAAGAAACGCGAAGTATAGAGCAAAGATTAAAGAGCGCGAGATTTAAGGAAGCCACGTGGATCGGGCGTAATAATGTCGGACAAGACTTGACCCAGACTTCTGATAAAGCTGACAAGATAAGGCGTGATGGGACAAACGAGGAGCTACAGTCAAACAGGCAAGAAAGTATGGAACACATCGGATAATCATAAGGGCGACTATCGAGACAGCCGACCTAGCGTCAACAGAGGACCATAAGAGATCGGCTCGAATGAAATACGGGCGAAGAGTCAAGATGCATCGACCGTTCAAGGCGACGTGAGTCGGCCCGATCACAGAACAACTAATTAGATGTAATAGGATCAACACTCTAACTTTGTTGTATAAACTTTCTCCTATAAATAGAGGGACTTGTATTCAAGAAAGGCAGGATGTAATTGGAGGAGGAAAGAAAAGAGAGAGAAACTCGAGTTGATATTAGAGAGAAGTGAGTGAGAAATAAGTTCATCTTGTAAGGAAATCCACGAAAGAGCAACACCTTTATAACACCTTGGAGTAATAAGATTCATCATTTCACCCCCGTGGACGTAGGTAATCATACCGAACCACGTATATCTTGTGTTCATGGTTGAGTGTTTACTTTCGTTTGAGAAGAGTAGCATGTTTCTATCCTTTGGATGTAGTTTGTAGTAAAATACATCTACATCTACCATTTCCACAACTGGGCAGCATAAGAAAAGTCTCCGTAACTCTAAATTGGAGATTGAAATTCCACAAAGCACCAGTTCTCTGATTTGAGGTAAACTCATCGAGTTCGGTAGAATACTATTTACATACCTAGCTCCACCACTCAATATGATATGCAATCTCTTCAGTGATTGACAATTCAGGTGTTCATGGGGTATCTTAAATGCCAACTTGAAAGAGGAATAGTAATTAACATTCAGAGCAAGGCCTTGAACGTTATGATTTCTAGCTGCAAGGATTGACCTATTAAGAGCTTCTTCTACATCATAATCAAATAAAAGAAACCTCAGCTTAAGCATCTGTATATCAAAGTCATCATCGCGGAACTCAAATATCTTGTTGACAAAACCTACATACTTATCCTGCAGACTATTTTTAAGCTCAATTGCTCTAAGATTGTCTCTTTCATTTTTAAAACCTTGAAAAAATGGCAACCAATTTAAATTTATGAAAGGGAGAGACATCCAAATATTTTTCCATCTTTTTGACAAGACACCGGTTTGAACTACACATTTCATATCAATGAATGAGAGGATTTCATGAATCAAACTATCTGGTAATTTGCTGATTCTATCTTCTTCTTCTACACCTTTCATTGTTATATGGATTTCCTGAAAGATAACCTAAACCCTAATAAACCCCAAACTTTTGTAGTTCAAAAGCCTAACAGAGATTGGACTGAAATACCTGTGTTTATTGAAGAAACATTTTCAGCACTAAATTAATGCTCAATCTGAAATTCTTTTACAAACCTAACTAAAAAAAGTTCAAAATTGTTCGTACGGTCTGGAATTTTACCTACCAGACTTCACCATTTATGTCTTCATCAATTCGTTGTTGAGAATATCAATGACCCAATTTTGCAGCAGACATCACACATATCCCTGAAACGTAGAACATATACCACAGATTAAATTACAGTTCCAGCTATCACAAATTAATCTTAATAAATTTTGAATATATTTCAATTATAACCTAATAAGCACGAGAAATATGGGATTAGTGATTCTGGGCAGAGAGGAAAACAGATGAACGAGAGGAGCTCTGGTGCGAGTTTAGTTGAACTGTTGAAGTGGAGTTCAAATGGCGCCCTAAAACAAGTGGTTTGATGTACCCTACCCTACTAAACAAAAAGAAATGTTTTAAATTTCTTTTTTAAAGGACTTAAAAAAAGATCATCGACTGCATAAGCTATTCTAATCCAACGACTCCGACCAAGTCATAGCCAGGACGCATGTCTAGGTCCTGGTCTAAACCAAGTCACACAGATGTATTCAAGACTCGATGCATGCACGTGACGTGACCTAAAGGTGCACAGGAACCGAGCCGGAACCGGAACCGGTGAAACCGTACCTGGTTTTGGACCGAACCGAGGTACAAGGTACATGTACCGGTCCAAAAAATAGGAACCGAGGCTGATGAGGTACAAGTACACGGTCCTGTCTTAGTCCCGTGCCGTCCCGGACCAAAAGTACCGAATAATTCTAACCATAGGATTTAGGGGTAGTAGATTACTGATAGCCATTAGATGTAGGGCTGGTATATATGGATAATTTTGGCTAGGGTTTCTTATTCGGTCTTTTTTTTTCGTCTTCTCTCTGAGAAAGAGAAGAAGAACATGAACTCCATTAGAGTTACAGCCAGCGAAGATTTCTTCTCTTCTACATATTTCAACTCCACGAACTCCATATTTCATTCTCGATCCAGAAGAAGAAGAAAAAATCAGTGATTAAATTGTTTCCCTCGTAAGTTCTTTTTCCTTTTTTTCTTCTTCAATTTTAATCAAGTTGTATTCATTATTGTGTTTAAATCGTTTGATTTGGATTACTGGGTTACTTTATTTTTGTTAATTTGAGCTTCATTTTGATTTTTGAAGGAAACAGATTCAAGGAACAATCAATCCAACTCAGAAATTGTTAACCAAGGGTAAGTAAGTTCATCAAAATCTTTGCTTTTAATGAAATTTGGGATTGGATTAATTGGGATTTGGGATTGTTATGAATTCTTACGGGGTTTACTTATTTTGAGTTCTGGAGTAATTTTAGTAGATTGTTAGTGATTGAATCATGTATAATTGTAGGTTTTAATGTGGAGAACGTGGAATACAAGAACATCAGCTTCACTATTTGGGATGTCGGAGGTCAGGACAAGGTATGCATCTGTAAAGCAGAGGTACCGCATCTGTGGAATTTGGCTCTTTGCATTTGAATGATGAATCTGATGCCATCATTATTGGTTTAAACAAAGTCCTAGACTAAGATTTATGATACACTAGCCAAGGTGGTGCTTCACCTTTTCAATTCAGTTGTTGAATTTTTATAAGCTTTTTTCTTTCGATGATTTGTGATTCGTTGTGGCCTCGTATCAATCATATGTTTCCATTGACATTTGTTTTTTTTTTGCCTTCATGGATTGTAGTCCACTAGCAGAAAATATTGTGCTTGGTTCACAATGTTTTGCTACAATGCAATTTCCATCTGAAAACTTCCTGATTTCATGTGGAAATTGGGAAAATAGTTTTCAAGTCATATCTATAAATGACGGAAGAGTGGTGCAGAGTATTCGCCAGCACAAAGATGTAGTTAGCTGTATTCTTATGATTTGTCCCTCAGGCATAGCCTTGCTGATTTCCCTTTTTGTTTTTTGTACATGAATTATTAGTATGAATCTGGAACTTTTTGTAAAAACCTTCTCCCATATATGCGGTAGCAGTAAGGGTCAAGAACTTAACCAAACTCACCGTTATGAGGTCATCCCCACCAACAGTTCATCTGTAGCCAGCATCTTTCTATTAAGTGTGGCCTTTCTTAGTTAGTATATTATTCTTTAAGTTAATCAAATAAATGTAGGTTGTATCTTGATTTTAAACGTCTCTGGCTTATGTAAGTCGATTAATGTTGCAGTGACATCTGATGGAAGCATCCTTGCTACTGGAAGTTACGACACAACAGTCATGGTGTGGGAGGTTTCTAGAGTCAGATGGCGCAACACGGTTTTTGAAATAAGCTTGGCATCATGAGCAATCTAATGTTCAACTACTTTGTAAACATACTTTCTGTATTATACATTCCAAGTTTTCTGGAAAGCAAAGAAAAAGTACGAAATGTAACCAACCTAACTCGTGCGTTAGCACGTGCCCTCTACTAGTGCTTAATAAAACAGGTCCTTATTAACAAGATTTTTTTTTTCTGGAACCGAGTGTAGTACCAGAACCGTACCTGGTACCGTATTGGTCCCGAACAGTACCGGAACCGAGGTACAAAATACAGCTAACGGTTTAAAATTTTGAAACCGAGTCTAGGGAGTCTTGGCAAGAACCAAACCGTACCGTGTGCACCCTTATGCACGTCAAATCGTTTTGGAGTTGTCAAATCTTCACTAGAGAAGCTAATGATCAATCACGTGGCTTTGATACACAAGAATTACACAATTACCGGCCTCCATTTTGTAAACCCTATTAAACAAGTCTTTAATTACACAATTACCCGCCTCCATTTTCCCTTGTTCAACCAAAGTTCATCAGTAAAATTCACTTGGAAGATCAAGAATTTTTCACAATTGATTTCAAATGATACTATGGACTCTGGATCGTGTACTACTTTGTTTAATTTGAGTGTTATTCATATACTCTGTTTTTGATTAATCCTCTTAAATCTTAATACGCGTGCTATAAATTAAGATGTTGGGACTTTGGTAGGTAATGTCTCTGAGTTACGACAGAGTTAGATAGGAGTCTTATCATTCGGATTATATATTGACGAAACGTTGAGTCGTAAATAGGGGCCTAGGGCACGTCTCAAAGCTATCAAACTAGTTATGCTGCGTTTGGCTAGCTGACTGTGGTTCTTAATTAATGCTTAAATGAAGATTTTAGTTTTACTAATTAATGGAGATATTTGGTGTAAACTATTTACTTTATTGGCGTCCGATATTGTTCATGCTCACCGTGATATTGTTTGATTTTATTTATTTTTGAAGCATAATTGTTTGATATTAACATCCAGTTTGATGTTTTTGATATCGGAAATGATTTATCTACCGACGATTTCTCCCAAAATTCCTCCCACAAGACACACCAAAACCCACCCCCTACAACTCCTTTGTGTGGGCTCAGAGGCTGTGAGTGTCGGGATTTTTTCAGGAGAAAAATCCTCCGTTAGTGTGTCATCTCCTTTTTGGTATTGTATACGAATAATTTTTAAGGAGAAATACGTAGTTTTCGAGTCATAAATAAAAACAGTTCACTCTGTAAAGAGATTTACTTTTTTTTCTTTCAAAAGTAACGATGTTTCGGAAATTTGGTCCAACCTAAATTATGGTTCCCAAAAGTTATAAAAATGTTTCCAAACATCCTTAAGTTGTGCGGAAATGCTAAGAATGCCGAGATTTTATCCCTATAAAATTCCCGACCGAGAGAGAGAACCGAATCCACCTTAAGTAACCCATTTATAATCCCAAGAGACGCTACCGGAGACCACACGAATTCCTTTCAAGATTTCTTCTTTGTTATTTTGTTGGTGGCTGTAGAATCACCCTATATTGAGCAAATTAACACTTACTATATATCACGGTGAGCATGAGAAAACACATACTATATCAGTGGTGTCTGTTGTTAAAATTTATTTTGATATACGAAACATTGCAGATATATCTTTATTTCATCAGCAATACATATCCTAGCATTTTTAAAGCGACCCAAAAAAATAGAGGCGACACAAAAAAGACAAAATAGGTCATAATCGGGAGGTTAATCCACAATCGGTAGATAACTTTACAATCATGTGTTTTTAATGGCCAAACTACCATTTACAATCGGTAGATAACTTTACAATCGGGAAGTTAATCCGCAATCGGGAGTCAATTTAGTTTATATAACTTCCAAATATAAAGTATCCCCAAAATAAAATCTCCTATCTTTTGAATTTTGATTATCCTATAATCGGTAGTAAATAAAGTTATCTTGACTCCCGATTAAAGTAGACCTTTGGCTAAAATGGTACCATAATCGGTAGTGAATTTAGGTTATTTAACTCCGGAATATAGAGTAACCCCGAAATGAGATGTTGCCAAAAATCCTATTTTTTCTGGATTTTGGTTAAGCCTATAATCGGTAGTAAATGAAGTTATCCTGGCTCTCGTTGCCGAAATCCTACCATAATCGGTAGTCAAGATAGTACATATAACTACCGAGTAGCCCCAAAATGAGATTTTGCAAAAATATTTTTTTTTTATTATTATTTTGGTTGAGCTTATAATCGGTAGAAAATGAAGTTATCCTGACTTCCGATTAAACTGGCTCTCTTCGCAAATATCCAACCATATTCGGTAATCAAGATAGTTCATATAACTACCGAATATATAGTAGCCCCAAAATCTTCTTTTTCTTGAATTTTGGTTGAGCCTATAATCGGTAGTAAATGAAGTTATCCTGACTTCCGATTATCCTGGCTCTCTTTGCAAATATCCAACGATATTCGGTAGTCAAAATAGTTCATATAACTACCGAATATAGAGTAGCCCCAAAAATAAGATTTTGCAATCGGAGAGGGAAAAAAATACTAAACTACCGATTATGAAGGGAAATACAAGTATTTTCAACCTATTTTATCTTTTTGTGTCGTCCCTAATTTTTTTGGGGTCGCCCCTAAAATAATAGGATACCTATTTGTGGGTAAATATTAGAAAGACAATACCAGCTGCCACTTATTATTAAGAGTCCATCTATGTGGCTCCCCTCTCTATTAGCTGAAATAAAGACATTCCCGTTATTAACATAACATAATGGTTTTATAAAAATATCCACGTGCAACTTGTTCCCCGGTTAGCCTATCATGGACATATTTGACCAGATGATCTTTGGCGGTAAGAAGGAAACTAAAAAGGAATGTCTTTATTTTATGAGAGGAGAAATCATTATGCTGTTAACAAGTTGTTGTTACTGATGCTACTACTGAACGGCTATGAATTAGTTGTTTGTGTTTCCAGAGCATGATGATGATGAACATAGATCTACAGATAAGGTGGCTGCTGAATTTTAGGGTTATGGTTTAGATTAACTTCCACTACACAGATTTTAGGATGAAGAGATAATTGAGGGACAACTATTCTTTTATATGGAGTCGATCTATGTGCACCCGCGTCTAACCGGGGTGCACGTTCCTCCCCTCTCTATTAGCTGAAATATCTATCCCGTTATCTATTATTCACTGTAATTTTTAATTTAATTTTATTTTCTTTAATAATTTAGGAAATATGTATCGGGAAATCTCAATTCCATAACTGCTCACGTCTCTCTAGAAGGAAACTCCATTAATTGGGATTTTTATTTTTCTTCTCTCTTATGTATGAGCAACAAAGAAGATAGAAGGTCTTCTTAGTTACAGAACTTAACAAAGAAGATAAAGGTATTTTTCTTCATCTCTGAAGATAAAACTATGGAGGAAGAAACCTTGCAACAATGAGATTATTGAATATGGAAGATTATAAAGATTATGGAGTTCATTTTTTGGGTTCTGCAAGTGATGAAGAAAACTGTGAAATAGATGATCAATGTTGTGATAAGGAAGAAAACCTAAAACAGATGCTCATACATAAGAGAGAAGAGAAACAAAAATCCCAATTAATGGAGTTTCCTTCTAGAGAGACGTGAGCAGTTATGGGATTGAGATTTCCCGATACATATTTCCTAAATTATTAAAGAAAATAAAATTAAATTAAAAATTACAGTAAATAATAGATAACGGGATAGATATTTCAGCTAATAGAGAGGGGAGGAACATGCACCCCGGTTAAACGCGGGTGCACATAGATGGACTCCATATAAAAGAATAGTTGTCCCTCAATTATCTCTTCATCCCAAAATCTGTGTAGTGGAAGTTAATCTAAACCCTAACCCTAAAATTCAGCAGCCACCTTATCTGTAGATCTATGTTCATCATCATCATGCTCTGGAAACACAAACAACTAATTCATAGCCGTTCAGTAGTAGCATCAGTAACAACAACTTGTTAACAGCATAATGATTTCTCCTCTCATAAAATAAAGACATTCCTTTTTAGTTTCCTTCCTACCGCCAAAGATCATCTGGTCAAATATGTCCATGATAGGCTAACCGGGGAACAAGTTGCACGTGGATATTTTTATAAAACCATTATGTTATGTTAATTTTTGTAATATGCGATGGATGTTTGAGTTCTGCAGTTATTGATTTGAGCAATCATAAATCAAGATTCTAAGCTGTTTGCTAATGTTGTTTTCTGTAACCAGATCTACTATAAATGAAATTGTTTACTTGTTAAATTCAGATTTGTGTATTATAAGCTTTCTTTTCAATTGAATGGGGAAGGGAGTTTTCACCCAATTCTATCCAACTCATGGAAGATAGCTTTGTTTTCGAGTCAAATTTTGAGATTGGGTAATCCGATTCATGAGGTGCCCGTTGTTATATACCAACAACCCTATCAAATATCCGGTCTGCTTTTGGGATGATAACTTCCATGGCAAACTGGGTTCATTTCCATACAACATAAAGTAACCACGCCAATTCTACTTGCCACCTATCCAAGCCATGGTCATCTGTAGTTATCATCTGTCGGAAGCACTTCAGAGAAAAGTATCACAGCTAACGTCAGTGATGGGTATGCAGTGATAAAAGATTTTACTTCTTACTGGGGACTGACTTCACTTACTCAACAAGGGGGCTTCAATGTATAAGTCAAAAGAGAAGTATGCGAGTTGAGCTGAAATCCTAGTAAGATAGTAGAAGTCACAGATTCATCATGAGATTTTAGAGTTTTGTTTTCACCTCTATTGTACTAGTGTTTTTGTTATAATTGACTTGTAATTGAGACAAATTCTGTGGCACTAAAATCTTTTTCATCAGTTTTTATCATCGTACATAGGAATTGAAATTTTATACCTGTTATATTAAACCCCACATAAAGTTGTCCACAGACCAGCCAGGTCAGCAAAGGAGAACTAACTTACTCGGAAAGATATCTAGCGAAGTAGAGCTACATTGCTCGGAAAGATATCTAGCGAAGTAGAACTAACCTACTCGGAAGGGCATCTAGCGAAGTAGATCTACCTTGCTCGGAAAGACAATCTGGCGAGGTTGACATAACTTGCTCGAGAAGACATTTAATGAGGTATGGATTGTTGCACAAGAAAAGGAAGGGGCGAAGTCGATTACGTTGAGTATGACTTGTTGTCCAAGAAATAGTGAGGTTTCGAAGTAATAACTCAAGTGTGGATTGTTATGCAAGAAAAGGGACAGTGTCCCTGACATGAACCGATCTTTAAGGCAAAAAGTAAGCGTAAAAGTTGTTTAGAGCGAGATAAAAGCGTCAGTCCGAGATAAATCGAGCTGTATTCCATTATGTAATTTTACCCTATAAAAGGGGAGACTTAGCCTCCTGAAAAGGGGTTGGGATATTATTGGAGAGAGAGAGAGAACTTTTGTAAGAGGGCAGTCCAGATCTAGAGTGTTCTTGAGCGACTTGTAACCAAAGGTAGTAAGGATTTAATAAAAGAGAAGAAGATTGGTGTATGAACTCGTTCTCATTCAACCTTGTACTTATCTAATTCGAGAGTGGGTGTAACTAATTAAGGATTTTCCCTAGTTGAATTACCTCAGCTGTTTAGATGCTGAAAGAGGGAGAACATTATAAAAGAAAGTGATGCATATGAATGATTCTGACAAAGCGTCAGAGGAGGTCTGTGAAGTACAAAATGAGATATTTGGTAAAAAAAAAAAGAGAAAAAGAAGAAGAAGAAAACTGCACATTCCTTGATATTTGGCAACTATAAAGGAGTTTACAGGATGACTTCCACACTGAACCAAGTCATTATAAATCTCAGAACTTCACAAAAATATACTAACAAAATATGAATGAGAAATAGTACGAAATACGAATGACAAATAGTTTAACCAGAATTTATATATAAGGATACGAGTTGCTTAAGACAGGACACCAGAGACACAACACGATAATACGTACCTATTACATGTTGTATACCAAAAAAACAAAAAACAAAAAAAAATAGGTTCTAAAACTGGAACAGAACATAGGAAATTAAAAGTGTGAATTATATCATTATGTAAGGATACATTCTCATGTTCTTCTTCTTAGGCTTCTTCTGCTTCAACTGATTCCTCTATTTATCTTATCCCCGCATAAGTACCAGAGTTAACTGAAACTAAGCTTTCAATATAATCCGCTTCTGACCGAAATCCCCTTACATTACCCATATCTAGTTCAACAGCACTTCTATCTTTCTGGTCATATAAAACTAACTTACCCCGTTCCGTTATTAGAATCTGACCATTCTCAGAAGACCACATAAACCTCAAAGAAAAGGAATGAGGCATGATTTTCTTAGTAATAATCTGATGGGTAATGATACAACGTCTAGTCCAAGATTCTCCAGCACCATAATCTTCCATTACCCATACTTCAAGAAGACCAGGGTTATTATTTTCATCATCATAATCATAATCATAATCATCGTCATCATCATAATCATCATCATCACTATCATTATTATTGTACTTATATCCGACGAGCACGCCTAGGCACCCTTCCCACACTGTTTGAGCAGTAAAACAATGTCCATCCTCCTTGAGTTCCACCTCGAGTTCTGTTGACAGTTCCATTTCTTTGAACCTCTCCTCGCTGATATCCAATGAAACTATGAGCCTCCCTCTTTGCCTTCCATAGGCTAACCAATGGAAACCTCCATTAACAAGTACCCCGGATTTTCGCTTAGAATAGAATATATAAGGGACGGTCATGACACTTCCCCATGAATCAGATCCTAATGTATAAATTTGGACTACAGAACTAGCGTCACCAAGTTTTAAGCCAATCACCAATTTGTAATCATCATTCTTGTGATCATAACCAAAAGCATACATCTTGATGTTGTAGAAAGCCAATTTATTTGGTGGTTCATATATATTCTTGTATTCATGAGTGGCAGGGTTCCAAAGAAGAAGAAATTCAGGCAACCAACATTACTAGTACTGGCAGCAGAGAAGGTTACAACGTGTAGCATAAGGCAAACCAGACCATTACAGGAACCTAATAATTCAACTGCATAACGTGACGATATATAAGGGTAACACAATTGGGATAGATTGAATTTATTCTTCTCCCACAGAGATGGTTCATAACTTAGAGAGTAGACTGCAGCGCAAGAAGAACCTCCAAGGATGAGATTTTTAGAGATATTTCTATGGAGAGTAAACTCAAGATGCATTCTAACAAAATCAGGATCACAAATTAATGAAAACCAAGACCTACAAACACACTTACATACAAAGGTTGATTTTACCGGTACTCTTAACAAGATTTGAAGGTATATCTCTTCTGGGATGCTTGACATCGTCTTTCCCAATTGGACCTCAAAACTGAACTGATCTGGATACCACAATTTAGACACCCACTTTACAAGATGAGTAAAACAAGAGGAATATATGATACTTGGGGTTTAGGGTTTTATCTTTTAGGGCGGAAGATGAAGAAAATGTGATTAAATGGGCTAATGTGGATGCGGATCGGATACGTAGGATTTGATTTTTTTACAGATCCGAAATAGTGCATTGTTATTCATAGGCTTTTGCATACTGAGGGGTATACATTTTGAATGAGGCGTTAGCACTTCTCAGTAAGACTCACTGTGGAGGAGGTCTTATTCAAAATATGCAGCCCTTTATCCATTAGGCGATGTTCCATATGACTTGAAATCATGAACCCCTCGATTAAGTTCTACATAACTTGGTTGTCAAAATAATTAAAATTAAAATAAAAAAGTGTTAGTTCACCCGTCTTTCTCTAACTTCTATTTACAAGTCAAAAGGCCCACTACATTGATTCTATTACCGACTCTTTCTTTAAAGTATTGGCTCTGTAAATGTTAGGTTTCAGTATTAATCCACTATCAACTGAAACTCACTAGTTCCTCCCAGCAATAATTATCCCATCCTTTTCTCAAAGGTGATGGAATCCTGACTTTAAAATTAAACGTGCGTCAGTTGTGGCACTACTGGCTGAGGCATTTTGCTCCATTCAGTGGTCTGCAGTGGCATTCCCACCATCGTCAAATCTCTAATCAGATTACATTAAATTGTAATCATTTAATCAAATTTGTCCATGGTGTTGCTTCCATCATAGATTTAGCCGCAATAGGAACTGAAGCCACAAAACAGACTTCGCACCTATGATAATCAGATCAAACTGGTACAAGAAATTTAAACAAGTAGAATACAAAAAGTAGCATCCCTGGAAGAAAAAAAAATGCTGTCATCCAGCTGAACCCTGTGGATTCAATGTGCTGGACCAGACCCAACAGAACCATTACAAGAACTCATGCAAGTGATTACACTGACAATTTTTGTCCAGTATTACTAGTCCGGCAATGACAAACAGATAAACTTCCACATTAATTTGGACCAGTCCAAAGAGTCCATAACGGAGGAGAATGCAGCAATGCAAACTGAACAGAAGTTGTGTTTTAGCTGCTTACTTTTTTCTTCTGCTAGAACTAAATTTGCTCTTCCTTCTAGTACCCCACAACTTAACTTAGGATAGTTAACAAGGCTCAATAACATTATCCATGAATTTCAGGGAATTCAAAAAGCACCACAAGTTTCCGATATTTATAAGGTGAACAAGGTCTACTAATTTATGCTTCAGGAAGAAAAAAAAGTTCTCAAAATCTGGCAATTAAAATCAATTACTAATGTTAAAAAAACTTATATGTGATACCTGAATAAGCTGTCGGAATTGCTCTTGCCTTAATGTTCAATAACTTCATAAGTCTGTCATCTTCAAAGTTTAAAAGAAGTGCATTTGGATACATGAAGAAGCGGTTGGAAGTGCTCTTAGATTCCTCTCAAATACAGTTACCTGCCTCCCTTCATTAAGTGAGTCGCAAGTAAAACGAAAGGTCAAATTCACTTTCTCCAAGACCGTCGATTTTTTCAGCAAAAACCTCAGCAATTTGAGTTCATTAGCACATCCTTCACCTCTCTAATCTCCACAACCTTGAGGTGAGGAAACATGCACGTCATTGAGAATCGTGTTTCCCAGTCATCTCCAACGTCTGCTAAATTCGGCTATATCCAAACAGTAACAAGCAAACGATAAAGTGATTAGGAAAAAAATCGACAGGTTAACATCAAAACAAAATGAAGTGACGGCAAATACGAAAGACGGACTACTTGAAGGCAATCTTAAAAATACACAATTGACGAATAATGCAGCAATTCTAACAGCATTTCATTTGTATTAGAACTTAGAAGTTTAGAGCTGTTATACAGACATTTCAGAAAATCAATTAAGGAGAGTTTGATGAATTGTTACCTCCTTTAATGTGAGTTTAAGAGTTGTTATAATAGGAGATATCTTGAGTAAGTAAGCTATAGAGCACAAGCAGCCACTTGTAAGCCTCGTTTCCAGCTTCAGAATTTCTAAATTACACAGTTGAGTAGGTTGACGGTATAATGCACCAGGAGCTTGTGAGAGAACCTTGAGAAAGAGTAGGAAAAATTCTTTATATAAAATTGCAAGTAAAATCTAACAAGGCTGAGTAAAGAATATAATTTTATTCGAGGAAGATAAATTTTAATTCGGGTTTTCATATCTGTGACGAGACGAAAAGTAAATTCATGTGGACAGGTAAGCGCTCATACCTCAAGGAACCCAGATGATAGTGTCAGGAATCGCACGTTACGAACTGCTCATACATATTTCATCATGCGTTTAGCGAACACTTCTTTTTCCTCAGCGGGCAGCTCAGAATATGCCCATGCAGTTTCATCTGCTTCTTCTTTACTAAATCTCATATTAAATTGAGCATCGAGTAGAGAAGAAAGGTTTTCTAGGGGAAAATCTTATGTCATGAACAACGTGCATTTGAAGCCTCCGAGTTTTGGAGCAGATATCTTGGTAGTGTAAGTCAAAGAATGATCCGCCGAACCAAGATGTTTATGACGATTGTCTATTAGTACACAAACTAGAAGGCTGTGAGAATTAACAATGATATTCCTTTGATTGTTTGATTGTATATTACACTCTCTTATAGTTACCTCTTCCATAAGGGGACAACTTGAGAAAAGCATTTGTAAATCTGAATTGGAGATTGAAATTCTTCCAAGAAACAGTGTTTTTATTTGAGGTAAACTCATGAATTTGGGTAAAACAATATCTGCGTGCCTACCAAAAGGTCCAAAAATTGCAATACTCAAACTCTTCAATGATTTAGAATTAAGGAGTTGATAAGGAATCTCATATGCTGAGTTAGGACAGTAATAAACAAACATAGATAGGTCTTGAACATTGTGATTTACAGCTGCAAGGATCCATCTATTAAGAGTTTCTACTGAAGTATCATCCAGTATTAAAGATCCCAGCCTAACCATTTGAATATCAGATTAATCTCGCAATTCAAATACCTTGTCTACAAGATTTAGAAACCTATTGAGATCAACTACTCTGCCTTCTTTAAATGAAGTCCATTTTGATTCTATAAAAGGGAGAGACATCCAGATATTTTTCCATCTTTTTGACAAAACACAGGTTTGAACAACATATTTCATATCAACGAAAGAGAGGATTTCGTGAATCAAGTAATCTGGCAATCTGCTGATTCTATCCTCTTCTTCACCTTCCATTGTTATATGGATCACTTTACGAATAACCTAAACCCTAATAAACCCCCAAATTTTGCTGTATAAAACCCTAAATAGAGATCGGAAATGAATACCTGTGTTGATTCAAGTCTGGAACCCCATTTAATATCGGATGAATGATTCTGAGCAGAAATGAAAACCCATGACCAAAACCCCGACTCCAATTTTTGTTATGTAGATGAAAGAGTGACAGGAGCTCTGATAAGAGTGAGGTTGAATGGCGCCCAAAACAAGACAGAGAAAACTCAGGGCTCCAATTTCTCGCTTTAATCTACAGTGCTACAGTGAGTAAATAAATAGTTACATCTCTTTTACACCTGTATTTACCCTAAATAGAGATCGGAAATGAATACCTGTGTTTATCCGAAACTCTTTCCTGTAATGCAACAACAGATGCATTCCATGAACCACACTTTTAGAACCGCTTCACAAAAGACTTTTGTTCTTGGT
This sequence comes from Papaver bracteatum, assembly GCA_023529315.1. NCBI lineage: Eukaryota > Viridiplantae > Streptophyta > Magnoliopsida > Ranunculales > Papaveraceae > Papaver > Papaver bracteatum. The sequence continues at coordinate 879,775 of JAJJWX010000376.1, forward strand.
CGGCAACCGAGCAACAAGCTGAGCACCAACTCCTTTTTAAATAGCAACATAACGTAAATGGATATGACATTTCAAAATGTTATGATTGATGTGCCTTACAGAGAGAGGAGCAAAGCCTTTTATACAGGGATTCAAATATGTCGACATAGAGCACTCTCTATGACACTACCCCAAACGACCCCAATTGACATATTAAGTATAGAGCACTATACTTTAATTATGAAAAAGGAAAACGACATAATGATACTACCCGCATCACTACCCACATAATGATGCTAGAGCACTACACTTTAATTAATCCCAATACCCTCCCTCAAGTTGGAGCATGAATATTGGAAATGCCTAACTTGTCAAGAAGAGATTGAAATTGTTGACGACCCAAAGCTTTAGTAAGAATATCAAAGAAGCTACCACAGTAGTAAGAATATCGACCAGCTACACAAGTAGTATGAACGCATACGGGGGCAATAATACCTTTGAGAATCTCATCACGTACAAAATGACAATCTATTTCAATGTGTTTAGACGTTCATGAAAGACCGGATTATTTGCAATATGTAGAGCGACTTGACTATCAAAATGAAGAGATACTAGGCAAAGATCTCACACCAAGACTCGAAGTAAATTCTTGAACCACATAATTTCACAAGTAGCTGAGGCCATGGCACGATATTCCGCTTCCGCAGAGGAGCGGGAAACAGTTGCTTGTTTCTTTGTTTTCTAAGAGATAGGAGAGTTCCCAAGGAATACAAAATAAGCAGTAAGGGAATGTCTACTAATTGGACAACTAGCCCAATCTGCATCACAATAAACATCAAGAACTAGAGTGGAATCAACACGAAGTAATATACCTTGGCCGGGACGGTTATTTCAAATAACGAACGACTCTCAAAGCCGCATCCCATTGAGATTTCTTTGGATGCTTCATAAATTGAGATAATATATGAACTGCATAAGAAAGCTCAGGGCGAGTAATGGTAAGATAAATTAGACGCCCCACGAGTCGTCTATAACGAGTAGGATCTGTCATAGGTGTGTCCGATGCAAGAGCTAGGCGATGGTTTTCTTCCATTGGAACACTAGCCGGTTTAGAACCCATAAGACTTGTTTCAGAAAATATATCAAGAGCATATTTGCGTTGACAAAGAAAAATCCCTTTCGAACTTCTTGCTACTTCAATTCCAAGAAAATACTTCAATTTTCCCAAGTCCTTCGTATGAAAACAATCACCAAGATACGATTTCAGTTTGCGAATAGCATCGCTATTAATTAAGCAATAACAAGGTCATCCACATAAACAAGGATATTCAATATCACGCCCTTTTTACGATAAACAAATAATGAATGATCAGATTTGCTTGCTGAAAAACCATAGCGATGCTATTCGCAAACTGAAATCATATCTTGGTGATTGTTTTCATATGAAGGACTTGGGAAAATTGAAGTATTTTCTTGGCATTGAAGTAGCAAGAAGTTCGAAAGGGATTTTTCACGTCCTTCATAATCATCCCACCATCATCTTCTTTGTATGTTCACGTCCTTGGTTAATTGTCCATGGACCATCATTATTATACGCCCTCACATTTTTATTCAACATCTCAGCACTCCAGCACAAATCTCTAGACAACTTACATAATCGTTGTCTAGAGAAGGTATTTGATTTTGGTCATTGAAGAAATTTCATAACAGCTTTAGAATCGTTCACATAATTTCGAGTGAAATTAGGTTGTTTCGTAATCTTCTTAACACCTTTAGTAATCTCAGCAAAAGTGTTGAAGAAAATTCCAGAAAGATGTACCATCAGTAACAGCATGATTAACAGCACAACCAAACTGATGATGAAGTGCTAAACGAAGCACTTAGCTAAAGGTCTGTAGTGACCATCATAACTCACAACTCCATCATAAGTAAAGAATTCTCTAATCACTCCAGGCAAATCATTATTATGATTATGTTTATTGTTTTGTGGTGGTAGAACATACAAAGGATTTGAAGGACGTGAACATACAAAGAAGATGATGGTGGGATGATTATGATTACTGGCTCTGATACCATAACGATTACTGGCTCTGATACCATAATGATTACTGGCTCGAAAGGGATTTTTTTTTTTTTTTTTTTTTTAACGAAAATGGATATGACATTTCAAAATGTTCTGATTGTTGTGCCTTACAGAGAGAGGAGAAAATCCTTTTATACAGAGATTCAAATATGTCGACATAGAGCACTCTCTATGACACTACCCCAAACGACCCCAATTGACATATTAAGTATAGAGCACTATACTTTAATTATGAAAAAGGAAAATGACATAATGATACTACCCGCATCACTACCCACATAATGATGCTAGAGCACTACACTTTAATTAATCCCAATACCCTCCCTCAAGTTGGAGCATGAATATTGGAAATGCCTAACTTGTCAAGAAGAGATTGAAATTGTTGACGACCCAAAGCTTTAGTAAGAATATCAGCAAGCTACACAGTAGTAAGAATATCAGCAAGCTACACAGTAGTATGAACGTACACAGGGGCAATAATACCTTTGAGAATCTCATCACGTACAAAATGACAATCTATTTCAATGTGTTTCGTACGTTCATGAAAGACTGGATTATTTGCAATATGTAGAGCAGCTTGACTATCAAAATGAAGAGATACGGGCGCAGCATGCTCCACACCAAGACTCTGAAGTAAATTCTTGAACCACATAATTTCACAAGTAGCTGAGGCCATGGCACGATATTCCGCTTCCGCAGAGGAGCGGGAAACAGTTGCTTGTTTCTTTGTTTTCTAAGAGATAGGAGAGTTCCCAAGGAATACAAAATAAGCAGTAAGGGAATGTCTACTAATTGGACAACTAGCCCAATCTGCATCACAATAAACATCAAGAACTAGAGTGGAATCAACACGAAGTAATATACCTTGGCCGGGACGGTATTTCAAATAACGAACGACTCTCAAAGCCGCATCCCATTGAGATTTCTTTGGATGCTTCATAAATTGAGATAATATATGAACTGCATAAGAAAGCTCAGGGCGAGTAATGGTAAGATAAATTAGACGCCCCACGAGTCGTCTATAACGAGTAGGATCTGTCATAGGTGTGTCCGATGCAAGATCTAGGCGATGGTTTTCTTCCATTGGAACACTAGCCGGTTTAGAACCCATAAGACTTGTTTCAGAAAATATATCAAGAGCATATTTGCGTTGACAAAGAAAAATCCCTTTCGAACTTCTTGCTACTTCAATTCCAAGAAAATACTTCAATTTTCCCAAGTCCTTCGTATGAAAACAATCACCAAGATACGATTTCAGTTTGCGAATAGCATCGCTATTAATTAAGCAATAACAAGGTCATCCACATAAACAAGGATATTCAATATCACGCCCTTTTTACGATAAACAAATAATGAATGATCAGATTTGCTTGCTGAAAAACCATAGCGATGATATTCGCAAACTGAAATCATATCTTGGTGATTGTTTTCATATGAAGGACTTGGGAAAATTAAAGTATTTTCTTGGCATTGAAGTAGCAAGAAGTTCGAAAGGGATTTTTCACGTCCTTCATAATCATCCCACCATCATCTTCTTTGTATGTTCACGTCCTTGGTTAATTGTCCATGGACCATCATTATTATACGCCCTCACATTTTTATTCAACATCTCAGCACTCCAGCACAAATCTCTAGACAACTTACATAATCGTTGTCTAGAGAAGGTATTTGATTTTGGTCATTGAAGAAATTTCATAACAGCTTTAGAATCGTTCACATAATTTCGAGTGAAATCAGGTTGTTTCGTAATCTTCTTAACACCTTTAGTAATCTCAGCAAAAGTGTTGAAGAAAATTCCAGAAAGATGTACCATCAGTAACGGCATGATTAACAGCACAACCAAACTGATGATGAAGTGCTAAACGAAGCACTTAGCTAAAGGTCTGTAGTGACCATCATAACTCACAACTCCATCATAAGTAAAGAATTCTCTAATCACTCCAGGCAAATCATTATTATGATTATGTTTATTGTTTTGTGGTGGTAGAACATACAAAGGATTTGAAGGATTTGAAGGACGTGAACATACAAAGAAGATGATGGTGGGATGATTATGATTACTGGCTCTGATACCATAACGATTACTGGCTCTGATACCATAATGATTACTGGCTCGAAAGGGATTTTTTTTTTTTTTTAACGTAAATGGATATGACATTTCAAAATGTTCTAATTGTTGTGCCTTACAGAGAGAGGAGAAAAGCCTTTTATACAGAGATTCAAATATGTCGACGTAGAGCACTCTCTATGACACTACCCCAAACGACCCCAATTGACATATTAAGTATAGAGCACTATACTTTAATTATGAAAAAGGAAAACGACATAATGATACTACCCGCATCACTACCCACATAATGATGCTAGAGCACTACACTTTAATTAATCCCAATACAACACCCAATCTATGAAAAATAAAACAACTTAAGCCACTACCAACATCATTACTAATTAAGCAATTCTTAAGACGCTTGAAAAAACAAACAAAATCCTCACTAAGCTCTCCTAAAGTAGTAAAAGTCAAAACACCTAAACCATAAAGGAGGGTACATAGCACCCAATGAGTCTACCATTACAATAGGACCAATTTATGGTGGTGTTTTATAATCCCAAATTGTTGTAGATATATTTCCAATTGTGCTGTCATCTGCTGCTTTGTTTGCTAGACCGTATGCCGCTTGATTTCCCTCCCTATAGATATGTTTGATGGTGCAATAAGGAATTTGAGCAAATGTTTGCTTGATTTCTGCTATCATATTGATTAGGTACCAAGGTGGTTCGGTTGTCGAGATTAGATAACTTAGAAGATTTTTCGAATCCGTTTCGAATTATACCTTCGGCCATTCCCGATTTGTTGTTGTTTAAAACCCTAGTTAATAGAGATTGAAAATAAATACCTGCTTGCATTCAAGTCCGGATGTATGATTCAGTGCAGAAAGGAAAACCCCTCACCCCAATTTTTGCTATATATACGAAAGTGTGAGAGGGGCTCTGATGAGAGTGAAGTTGAAGTGAAATCCCAAACGGCGCCCAAAACACACCTCTCCGTGGATAGTTGTACCTATCTAAATAAATAATTACACTTCTTTTACACCTGTATTGCCCAAGATTCTTTCTGCAAAGGAGTAATGCAACAACAGATGCATTCCGTGAGCCACACTTCAGATTTTAGAACCCCTTCACAAAAGACTTATTTTGCGTGTAAGATTACATGTAGAGAATGTGAGCTACTCCCACACATTCTTTACTTAGCACCAAGTAAAATGTGGAAACATTCTACTATCTAAGAGTCGCAAGGCAAGGTTCTTACGCCAGCACTCTCATATTCACTCGCCCAATAATTCATTTTTTTAATATAAAAACTAAGATTAGTTAAAGAACTAGATCGTTTAAAATGGAGACATCTACATAAGGCCAGAAATACTAAATGAACCGTTGGAAAAACAACGAAAAAAAATCCCCCTCAATTTTTTTTGAATTTAGTGGTCCCTAATGGGCCCCACCCTTTAGGGGCCATGTATTGTGTGTAGCGCTTTTTTTTTATTATTTTTCTTTCGTGGTGGGTTTGTTTGAAGAATTCATTGTTTGCAGGAATTTATAATCCCATGGGATTACAAATTCTGGGATTCATGTAAATTCCTTGTGTGTTTGGTAACTCAATTAAAATTCCTAGGATTTATAGAATTTTCTTGTATTAAAGTATGTATACAGTTTGACATTACCCTCAAATCTTAAAATTGCACATATATGGGATGTAGAGTTAAAAAAAAGTGGGTCCATAAATCCCTTGATAAGTTTCCCAGCAAATCTTAGGGGGATGGGTCGGACTCCATACGGAGGATTTGCTGGAAAACTAAATCTCGTAGGAAACGTGATTCCAAGGATTCGGGAAACCAAACATACAGAGGGAAACATAATTCTACCAAATCCCCTGGACCCATAAATTCCACCTTAAAATTCTACATCCAAACCCACCATCGGTTCATTCAGACTTTTTAATAGCAGATAGAGACTAATATCACTGACAGGAAATAAATTAAAGTACCCTTATCAAAATCGAATCCTAGATAAGAATTATAGCACTAATGCCAAGAATGAAGCCAGCATTTGGTGAACAAATGCGTGTTAGTAAATTTAGGTGCTTGTGCTGAAAAACTCATGTAATGGTAACTTTTTTTCCCTTTTTTTTGTAAATAAAAATTTCATTAAACCGAAACTAAGACTCGGGGAGAGTCTGGATTACTAGGGTAATACAGCTATCGAATATAAAAGGCAGATTCCTCCTCAATTAGATGTATCTACTAGAAGTTTTCGAATAATACAAGCTGGAGGATTGTTTGACCAATCCAATTCAGAATTTTAAGTTGTAGCAAATTTTGCTAAGGAGTCTGCTGCTGCAATTCTTGTCCTAGGAACAAAATAAAAACCCAAAAAATTAGTACAAGATCTTGCTATTTTATCCGCTTCCTCTAGAATGTTTTTGTTGCGCCATGAAGGTTTTCCATTGAGATGGTTGAAAAGACTTTCACAATCACCCTCTATATTGAACTGGTTTATGTTCTTTCCTTTGCCCAATATGTTGCATGTAGAATACTTATTGTTGCTTCCTCTTGTGGGTCTACACTTGATGATGGTCCTTCTCTTCCTCCTTCAACTTCAGCTATATCATAAGCAAAACTAGAAAAAAAAGTGATTTCAGAGATCCAGGCTGCATCTACGTTGATTTTCCTGCAGTGAGAGTCAGGGACTATCCAAGGGACTTTAATTTTCTTACTAGTGATGTTATTGACTTTCTTAAGAGGGGTTTTATTAGACTAGTATAGAATGTATTTCTATATTTTAGTATTTCTAAGGACATCTGATGAGTTGTTTTTTATTTTTCTTCAAAAACTCTGTTACATCTTTCTTTCCAGATGAACCATAGTTTTGTGAGCAAAAGTTATGTGACCCGTTTTCCATACTTCCAGTATGCTAATAGCTAGATCAAATTGAATGCTAATTGGATTTGGTTCTTGATTCCAAACAACTTTAGCATATATACAATGGAAAAGTAGATGCTATGTTGTTTAATGCTTCTCCGCACATTGGGCAAGAGGGACATGTGTCTTTAATTTTTCCAACTAGTTTAGTATTAGTTGCCAAGGCATCTTGAATACATTTCCAGAAAAAAAAAAAAAAACTTGTATTCTCTGGGAGATGTTTGATTTACAAAGAGCTTTCCAAAAGTTCTTAGGAAGAGACAAACGTACAACTTCTGTACATATCTCGTTAAGCTTATCATACATAGATTTTATTGTGTATCTCCTGATTTCGTTAAGGTCCATCTAAGTCTATCATGTTTTTGAACATTTAATTTATCTAGAAACCAGTATATTCTACATATTTGTGAAGTTATGTCTGAGGGGAAAAAATCATTGATAAGAGAAAAATTCAACTTTTTAGTGGTATGATAAATAAGATCCCCACAAGTGTTATGGATTTGTTTCCATAATTATTGTATCTGGATAGATTCTCACTTAATCCTAGGACCCGTTTGTCTTCTCAAATATTTATATTGAGACCATTGCCTACTTCCCATATGCTATGTTGGTTTTATAAGATCTAATATTTTGCATAAACACTTCCAAGTCCAAAAACCTTTATCCTGTGGTTTTACTTTTAAGGGGGTTTTACTTTTAAGTACATTGGTTTCAAAGTTTTTTTCCCAAAAGGAGTAAGATTCTTGAATCAGCCTCTGCGCTACTTTTTCTATCATAAATAAATTAAATTTATGGGAATCTCTAAATCCTAAGTCCCCTACCTGCATTGGTTTACAGATATTTGTCTAGGCTTTATGGCAGGAGCCTCTTGAATTATTAATTTTCTCCCACCAGAAGTCTCTTTGTATAGCATCAATCTTTTTGTTATTTTATTATGAAAAATGAAACATCCCATTTGATAGGAAGGGACACTGGCCATAATAGCTTTATTTAGTACCATATATTATACTAGATTGGGGTAACACTTTACCCTTCCATCCTTGAGATTTAGATTTCATTCTCTCTTGGATTGGTTCAAAAGTTTTTATTTTTGATTTGTCTATAAAAAAAGAGGAACTTAAATAAGGATCTTTCAAATTTATATGTTTTACCTTAAGGAGTTTCAACATTATTTTTTGGTGTTTTGGCTGAACCTTTTTACTGAAGAAAACTCCCGATTTTTCAAAATTTATTAGTTGACCTGAAGTTTTGCAGAACAAGTGTATTGTGGTTAAAACATCCATACATTCTACTTGGTCAACTTTGACAAATAAAAGATAATAATCAGCGAAGAATATATGAGAGATTGGTTTCCTTTTTGGTGTTACTCCATAGGGCAGTTTGTTTTGTTTCTGAGATAGAAGAATTCTGGAGAAAACTTCCATAAAGATTATGAACAAATACGGGGAGAGAGGGTCACTCTGTCTTAGTCCTCTAATAGGTTAAAGAAGTTGCCCGGTAATCCATTTAGTAAGACGCCTATAGATGTAATTGAAATGCATTGCTCTATTATGCATTGCTCTATTTTAAGCCTTTTAAAAGGAATTTTCAACTGACCTGTCAAAAGCTTTGGACATGTCAATTTTGATTCATATACCTCCAATTTTTTCCTTCTTTTTCTTAAAAGAGTGAATTATTTCATGGGCTACAATGATGTTATTGGATATTTGTCTGGAGGATAAGAAAGCTGGCTGAAACGGCGAGATAATTTTATCTAGAAGGGGTTTTATTTTATGATGGTGACTAAATACTTTTTTTTTGCTCAATAATAAAATTGTATTGATTCCAAAAAAAAATTACAAAAGTTATTCAAAAAACAGAGAAAAGAAAATTCTCATGGCTGAAATGCTTACAGGCAAGCATTCAACCCACAACTCACCCAAACTTGTAGTATGTAGTATCAATATTTTCCATATGTAACATAAAAAGAGGCCTGCTCAGGAAAACTCTTTTTTCACCTCTAGGTAAAGTAACCCCCATCTTTGACATACTTTCATTAGAGAAGTTAATCTCTCTGTAACTGTGTATAAAATTGTAACTGATAAGAGCTTCCACTATTTTATCCCACCTAGTTTGCACATATCATGGTATTTTTTTGGCTGCAAAAGAATTGAGAACTGATATAGAATCAGTCTTGATGCATAAATGTAAGAAGCCCTTACCATTTCATTCCAAAAGTTTTAAAAATCTATAAGTCCTCCATTGTATTCCACATACACCCCTTCATCCTAACTTCACACTCCTTAGTAAATTGGATTATTTTCTTCTTCAGTTCCTCTGCATTTGGATGCACAACATCATAAATTATTTTGTTTCTAAGAAAAGATAATTCTTTCATGGTTATGAAGGAAGCAGTCCTCCAGATTTCTTTTACTGCTAGACTTTTGAATTTTTCCAGAGTAAAGATCTTATCTATATATATAGGCTTAAAGAAAGAAAACATTCCACCCAACCATTGCTAAATGTTTCCACTAAAATTACAGTACCATAGTATGTGATCAGTAGATTCTTTAACTTGCTTGCAAAAGGAACACCTTAATGCTAGATTGAAGCTCTTTTTTCTTATGTTCTCATATGTATTCAATACACCTCTTATATCTTCCATATATTGCTTGATATACTAGGATGGAATGTGTTCTTCCAAATCTTCTTGGTCCAATGCATCTCAGGATATTTTTTCCTTATACAATTCACTGCATTTGAAACTGTAAAATCACCAGTTTTTGACCATATCCAGATTCATCTATATTTCTTTCCATCCACCACTGGTAAGTCATTTACATCAATCAAGTTTGAAATTTCAGAAGGAATAGACCATTCACTATCTCTTAACAGATGCATCACATATAAAGTTCTCAATGGCTTACTTGTGATCCATATATCATTATATACTGAGATACTTTCTCCATCACATACAATCCATCTTGAGTTATTAAAAACATCATCAATAACCCATTTAATCCCAATCCATATAGAAGAGTGACTTGTTTATCCATACACCATGTTTATCTTGAAATTTAGCTTGAATTTTTTTTTCCCATTCATCATCGCCATTTTGCATTTTCCAAGTCAGTTTCATGAGGAGTGACTTGTTGATGTCTTCTAAAATTCTCAGTCCTAGTCCCCCTTCTTAATATGGAGCATTTACCTCTTCCCATTTTACTGTCAACAATTTCTTATTAGATGGATCCCCTGACCAAAGGAAGTTTCTAATAATTCTATCACACTCAATCAAGACTTTCTTAGGACATTTATACATAGAAATATTGTATATTGGTATGTTGCATAACACATGTTTTACTAGAACAAGTCTTTCTTGAAAAGATAACATCTTACCCATCCATCTAGGAATTTTGCTCTGTAGTAAATCCACACAGTCCAAAACATGACATGCCTTGATTCTTCCTGGTATCAAATTAACACTTAGATATTTATTTGGGAACTTTGAAAGTGGCATGCCATAGTTATTAGCAATTTGCATCTTCCTGCTTTCAGAAGTACCCCACACAAAGCACTTGCTTTTTTCCAAACTTACCACTTGTCCATATGATTGATGATAATCTTTCAAAATATTCAATAGTTTATCAATATTCCTCTTATCACCATTGCAGAACAAAAATATATCATAAACAAAGAAGATATGTGATGGTTGGATGCCATTTTTATTAACCATTGGAATCAATTTTCTCTCTTGTACCAGATAGGATATTTTCCTACTTAAGATTTCCTGAGAAATAACAAACAAGATAGGTGAAAGAGGGTCACCTTGTTTTAAACCTCTTTCAATTGAGAAATATCCTGCAAGACCACCATTAACCATCACAGAGATTCTAGTAGACTGAAATAATACCATTAAACAGTGAATCAGCTGAGATGAAAAATCAAAGGTGACCATAGCTTGAAATAAGAAGTCTCAACTAAGAGAGTCATACGCTTTTGTGATGTCCAGCTTCAGACCTACATTACCACCTCTTCTAGTTGTCTCCATTTCATTTATTAATTCAGATGCTAACACAATTTGATTATGTATATTTCTCCCCTTAATAAATGCACCTTGTTGTGGAGAAACTACCTTCTCAATCACTCCACCTATGTAGGAGCGGAATATCACAACAAATGATAACTTACGAAATTGTGGAGAAAAGACATCTTGCGAGCAAAGGAAATCACGAGGAAAGCAAAAGAAGTTCGCAAAGTGAAGTTACGAAGCTTCGCAAGATAATTCTCAAATCCGAAATGGCGGGACAACACAACTGTCATATTTTGTAAGATCATATAAATAGTCATTTAGGCATAAGAAGTAGGGGAGATCTTTTAGTAAGAGAGGATAATTTTAGGAGGAAAGAGAAAAATGTTAGGAGAGATTTATTTTCTTTATCATCTTCTTCCCCAAAAATTCTAGAGCTCCAAATATTCATTAATGGAGTCTCAATTGTAAAATCATGTAATCACATACAATCACTAGTGAAGCACCGTGGATGTAGATCACATTGATCGAACCACGTAAAAAATTTTGTGTCTCTTTATAATTTTAGTACCTTAATTCTTAGTTCCATATCAAATTAATTAGGTTTAGGAATCATTTTAATGGATTCTTATGAGGGTGTAGTTGTGAGATAATCCGCAACTACATAATTGGCGCTAGAAACAGGGACCTGATCTTGTTGGTTCAAGAAAGTTTAGGAAAAAACAGTAATGAAGTTTGGGAAAAATTCTACTGGATATATAAATTTTGTGAGAAAGTTTCAATGGAGAAATTATGTTGAACATAGACAGCAGTTCAAGAAATAAAAAACACAAGATGAAGATACACAAGCTACGTCAAAAAGGACGAATCTCAATATCAGAAGGATTCGCATTAGCTATGAGTTGCAAAAGGACAAAATCTCTTTTCCTTTACTTAATTTTATGTTATTTGTTGCCTTTGATCTAGGAAAGTTAACTTAAACTTGTGTATATTTTACTCGTTTGATTTGTTAGATTGCAGGAGAACGAAGACACATAACAACCTTAAAGCTTCCTTTGCAAATATCTTTGCGAAGGAGAAATATATCATCAAAGGGAGATAGCTCATTTTGGCAAGACAGGAGAAATATATGATCAAAGGAGAAATATATCATCAAGACTTCCTCTTATGAGCAAGAAATGTCAAATTACCTCATTATGCACCATCGGGAGGAATGATTGACAAGAAATAAAGCTTGTAAAAGAAAATCATCTTGACGACATTCCTTCTTGCTACTAACAACAAATCAACAGTTTATGTACACCGTCCAACATGCATTACACATGGGATCTATATTATATATAAGCGTCTAAGCGCGAGCAAACTTGTCAGAATATTGATCACATGCTACGATTTGTCAATTAATCGAGCTTACGAGGATAGAGTGATGCTTATTGACCTCTGGCCGGTGAGGAGCAAAGAAAGCTTCAAAGAAGAAGTATTCGTCAATCTTCTATAAGGGAGAATTATTTGATAGCTGTGTACAATATCTAAGCGGTTTGCAATTTGAAGTTTTGGTAAGTTCGATACGGTGATTGAGAAATGGACATCCCTCTCAATCACCGACTTTCCTACTCCGTCCAGTCGATTTCCTATTCTAATAACAACATCATCATCACAAACCGGAAACCCGACTATAACCAAACCGTTATCATCACCGTCAACTTCCAAGCTCTTTCCAACTCGAGTTCTATCCATTCTCCATCTCCATTGTGATAACTAACTCCTTCATCACTGATCATTGACCATCAAGAATCATCATTCGCCTTCTCTACCATTCACATCATTCCTTCCAAGAGAAACATAGCTGCACACGAGATACTCATCACAATATATGTTCAGAATTCATCAAGCTTCGAACAACGGTTTAAGTTCTATCCCCACTTACTACTAAGAACAATTTACTTGAAGAGGAAGGGTCATCAGTTCGCAAGAATCAAAAGTTGCGAAGATAATAGTTCATTCGTAGATAAACCAACCTACGAAAATGAAAAAAAGGAAGGAAATACAAAAATGAAGTTAAATATGCTCAGCAACTAGACATACTACCCAATACCAATGGCTATACATGAACAACATAACTAAAGGGGAAGTGTTCTTATCATCTCTTTCTGATCACTAAAAATATGACTTAAGCAAATTTGAAAATTTATATTACCGTTTATAACTTCGTGGTTTTATTGAAGTAGATTAAAATCACTAGCCATATTTCATTTAATCATTTACAACTTGATATTATTGAGTCTTCTTAATTGTTTAAATACTTGAGATGCTTGAGATACATTAGCTTGTCCTAAACTCTATTGAGTATCGAGTACTATAAGAATTGTGAAGCTTAGCAAAACCTCACCCAAATTATTTCTTCGTGGAATAGAATAGCAGAAGAAGGAAATATGTGATGATTTCATTCACTTCGCAAATAACAGATCAGCGGAATGAGGACTGCTTTGTAAATTTAGTATAGTCATTAACGTACTCAAATAACAAAGAAACCTTCATCAAATAACTTGATGTGAGGAAGAGAAGCGATTGTACAATTTGAATAAAGTTTGAGAAGCGAGGCCAAGATTGTTTATAACGACAAAATATTTGACAACACCAGCTCATAAAATCAATAACAGGGAGTGAAGAAAATAAGGGAGAATTTCAGAGATGAAGCTACAAGGGAAATATGAAACAAAGAAGACTAGTCAGAAGTATACTTAAGAAACATCGTACATATGTTTACTGCTGGTTACTAGTTTCTACGAAGAAGAAAAACCAGGAAAGAAAGAAGTTACCATTCTGCGAGGAGGAGGAAGCGATAACAAGAATCGACACACGGTGAGTGGATACACACTTTGTTCAAGTTGAGCTTCGGACGTGATCTCATTGTCTTTTGTTCCAATTACTTCTCTTCCAATGAAGTAACCGGGAGTGGATTCTTGAGCCATGCGATCAACCTTTATCTGCGATATAAACATCCTATTGAAGAACTCCATCGATTTTGTAATTTCAAGCGCCACGACAATGGGCATCAGTGTTCAAGTGAGCTTCTCTTGGGCCACAACGAAGCGACAAAGAACCTCATCTTTACAATTCGACTTCATTATCACTGCAAAAACTTGAAGTTAAACCAACTTTGTAAAGATGAAGGAAGGAGAAGTAGAATACGCTCTTTGGTCTTAAATTGCTATGGGAGAAGCTCTCACTTATACAGACGAAAGAAACCTTACTTATGAACGAAGGAGGGTACCTAATATTTGTTCTTAACAATGCATGCATTTTTATTTACGAACATATATACTTAGAAATCTTTGTTTGACTCAACAACGCATCAATATCAACAATTACAAGAGGATAAGTTAAGAGAATTTTATCTTTTTACACAAACGAAGCTAGTACAGATGGTTTGAGGTGAAGAGAACAAGCAATGTGACGCAAGTTCGAGTCTCCCCATTCGCAAAATTTTTTGCACTAACGCAAATGTTTGCCATGCGAATATTCGCAACACCAACACTTCTACTCTTTGCACTCGCAAATATTTACCTTGCGAACCTTTGCGCATAAATTTATATCGTAAATATTTCCTTCGCGAGATGTTAACTTCAGTACAAATGTTTACTTCGCAGATATTCGTCTACTTGTGTAAATCATTACTTCCCGCATACATTCGTTTACTTCATTCAAAGATTTATTTTGCAAGATTTTTGGATATTTCGCAAGAAGAGAGTGGGAGATTATTTCACAAGAAATGGAAAATCGTATACTTCGCAAGAGACAACAACAAGCCAAAAAGGTAAGTACCATTTCCTTGAATATTTTATTTACAATTAAAAAGACTTTTGATTTTATTTACCAATTGATATACTCGTAATATTTCAAAAATTTCTAAGATTTAAAAACATTTCAAAGATTTTTTAGATTGGTGAAAAAACGATACAATCGCAAGATTAAAAAATGAATTTATCACAAAAAATTTAAAGATCTCAAAAATTTTCAAAGATTTCAAAATTACAAAAACGAGAGAAAATTAAATTCTTGTATTTCTATAAAAAATTTTTTGATTGAAAGACGTGATATGAATACTCACAACTATATTTCCTCTTATACTAAACATTCTATGAAAACATTCAACATTTTATGTACATGAAAAATTTATGATGAATTTTACGAATAAAAGAATTTGGATTCTACTTATAAAAGGTGAAAAAATACATATAAATTTATTGCGATTAACTTTTATTGAAGAAAGAAGAAAAAATTTATTTGCGAACAAAAGACCGCGAATCAAAGTGATCAGCCTCCAAAAAAAGAAAAGAGAGCGAGAAAAAGAAAATTTTATACGGGCAAACCTTTTGTGGCGTACACCTAAGTTAAAGCGAAGCTATATTTCGTAAGAGGCAAAGTCCTAAAGTACGTCATTTAAGGGGTACCTATAAATGTGGCTAAGGGTAACTTAGGAACACCACCAAGGACCCTTAGTACATGGTAAAAATTTAGGGGTACAACCCAATAATGGGGTACCTATCCGGGTTAGACACCTTGGATTCTCACCTAATCGACGACATTACGCAATATAAAATGCGGTGTAAAAGGATTTAGGTTGGGCGACTAAGGCATATCTTGTCTTTCCCAAGAAGTGAAGAAAAAACGATCAAGGCGTCGAGGTACACGGTTGAGTCAAGAGAGCGGGTGAGGTTGAACCACATCTGCCATTTTTGACAAGTCTTGGCAAATGATGCACTTGGCCCAAAGATACCCCATAGGGTGCAACCTCGTAACTATAAGCCCTATAGGCAAAAAGGATAAGAGGTTGCGATCAAAAGATGGTTGTTGGCGAACCGGATGGGAAGAGCTAACCTTGTATGGTCGATGTACGCTTCCTTGAAGGGGCAACCAGGGGGAAGATAAAGGCAGCACCCTCCATTAGGGAGCCGATACATGCTATAAGACGCAAATGTCACGAGGCTTCTTGTTTGCGAAAACAAAAAGGCTTGTCATATTTGTGCAACAAATGAAGTTCTGCGAGCATTCAAAAAAAAAAAAAAAAAAAAAAAAAAAAAAAAAAAAGAGAAGGAAAACATACAAAAAGAACTCTGAGAATAAAGAAGTTAAGATGAGATCAATGGGTTATTACATGAAAGTGTAAAAAACGTCCTGCGATTTCATCGCAAGACGATAATGTCATGAGGTTGTATGTTCGCAAGAATGTTCAGACTTGTCATATTATCGCAAATACAAAAATTTACTACAAAAGAGGTGGCAAAATAAGACCTTTATTTAGGAAGGCATGATAAGACCACAGCAAATAATGAAATTCATTACATAAAAATCATTGAAGAAATTATACAAGAATATACATTATGAAGATCTGAAAATAAGACAGACTTAGTCAAGATCATTGAAGAATTTTTACAAGAAGATATATCATGAAGTTTCGACAAAGAAGACAATCCCATCAAGATCATTGAAGAATTTTTACAAGAAGATATATCATGAAGTCCTAACAAAGAAGACAATCCCATCAAGATCATTGAAGAATTCTTACACTTAATATATATCGAAGTCATACGATGGAAGAGGCGATTTCATTCGAAAAATACACAAGTAAACTTTAAGAAGATGATTATATAAATAGAGGCAATTCAAAGATATATCAATTTTACCGCAGCAAAATGAGCTAAGTAACACAAACATTAGCTATGCATTATAATAGATAAGTATTCACATCATACAAGTATCATACTTGCATCATACAAGCATCATACAAGCATCATATTCGCATCATTCAAGCATCATATTTGCATCATAAAAGCATTGCATAAGCATTTCATGGCATGAGCATCACATACACATTTCATAACATAATCATTACATAAATATTATATTAGCACAAGTATGTTATAAAATTTTACAGAAAATACGCGAAAGTTCGCGAGAAAAAATTCATAATTAGCAGGACTATTCATAATTACATGTGATATTAAGTATGTTCTGTATGAGTATGTTAAATAAAGACGTTATGTTCGCAACAAGATATGTTCTGTGAATATGATATATTCATAGCAGTATATTATTGACACTAATTCAAATCACTATTGAAGTTCAAATTTGAGAAAAACTTAGAAATTAACGAAATATTGAGAAGATAACATGGTTACCACTTGAGGCAAGAGGCAACATAACAATAGAGACGCAATTTAATTATTCAACATTTTCTCAAGAATTCTCCTTCATAGATAAAGAACAGAGGCAACTATGGATATCCAAGAAAATATTTTGTGTTCTTTATCTTCTCAAATGAGAATTCTTACCAAAAATGGAATAATAATTTCACATGAACAGAGGCAATATTTATCACTATCATCAAGGATACTTCATACTTCTCATATATTTCGAGGATTGAGTACTTCTTATACTTCTTCAAGGATATTTTATATTTCTTATACTTCAATACTTCTTCAAGATACTTCGCACACTTCATACTTCGCAAGATGATACTTCTAATTACTTCTTAAAGCTTTAACTTCTCAAAAGAATAGAGGAAAGTATATACTTTTTGAGTTTGATATTCTTTCGCTCGTTCCTTCATCAACAAAGATCAAAGACTACTACAACAACGGATTTTTTCTTAAAGATCGCTCTTCAAGCAATATTCAAGAAAAAAGAGGCAAGATGTGGAGCGGAATATCACAACAAATGATAACTTACGAAATTGTGGAGAGAAAAGACATGCGAGCAAAGAACAGAGCAAAGGAAATCACGAGGAAAGCAAAAGAAGTTCGCGAAGTGAAGTTACGAAGCTTCAAAGATAATTCTCAAATCCGAAATGGCGGGACAATACAGCTGTCATATTTTGTAAGATCATATAAATAGTCATTTAGGCATAAGAAGTAGGGGAGATCTTTTAGTAAGAGAGGATAATTTTAGGAGGAGAGAGAAAAATGTTAGGAGAGATTTATTTTCTTTATCATCTTCTTCCCCAAAAATTCTAGAGCTCCAAATATTCATTAATGGAGTCTCAATTATAAAATCATGTAATCACATACAATCACTAGTGAAGCACCGTGGATGTAGATC